>APFE031472997.1:0-86872 GCA_000404065.3 Pinus taeda
TGAGATAGCTGCAAATCTCTCCTCCCTAGACAATAATGCCCTCAGGCAAATGCACAAAGAAAAACAACTAGATAGCAAATATGAAATCAAATGAATATCAAACGACACAGGTATACCTCATCAACCAAAACATGCGCCACAAAAGAAGCCAGTAACCCCAAAGACTTTTATTTATTTATATGAAAGATGAGTACAAAATCCGGCAGAGTCTCCGCCAGCCCAATAGCTCGTTCTGTGATGATACAATAAGAGCCCAAGGCTCATATAAATAAGAAAATGGGAGATGATCCCAAGGAAAATTCCAATGACAAGTGGCACAAAGGTGAAGATCCCAAGACCATGTCAAATTCCAAGTGGCTTATATGACTATTCAATTGCTGGAGATAACTGCCTCTTTGACTTGCGTTAAACTGCTGATAGCCTGTGATAGCTGTGCGTATGGGCTGTCAACACAGCTGTGTAAACTGCCACATAAACTGCTGATTAACTGTGCGTATGGACTGCCACATAAACTGCTGTGTATGAGTGGGCTGCCAACGTAACTGGCTGTGCTAACTGTGTTAACTGCCCACGCAAAAGATGTGCTGCCCACGTTAATAGCTGTTTGACCTGTTGACTGGGCCCACGTAGATTGCTGACCTGTTATACGTAAATCATATATGGGCTGAGTAATACGTATAGACTGCTGTTGACTTGCTGATCGTGAACATATATGGTGACTGATATGCTGAGGCTGCCCACGTAAACACTGTTTGACTGCCCATATAACTTACGTACAGACTTTGCTGTGCCAGCGTGGAAGTTTTTTTTTGGCATGTGCTTTTTGTCATTGGCTGAGTTTCCCATACGTAGAGTATATATGGTGAGGTGGGGTCCCTTCCCACTCACTTATTTTTAATTTCAAATTTGATTTAAATTAAAACAAAAATGACCTTTAGCAATACGTATGAACTCAACTTCAACGTGGAACTTTGACTTGAGTTGAAACTTTTCTTGGTGGGTCCCACATGCTCTGCCACATCACCTTTGACTCTCTGCTTAATTTCCATGTCAAAATTTGACTTATTTTGGAAAAATTTATAAATTTTTCCAATTATTTTTTTTTTTGAATTTTTTCTTCATTTTTGCTACTGTCACTTGAAAAATCGGCTTTTGAGGGACTCTGAGCCATTTTTTGGCCCCCAAAGTAGGCTCTAGGAGAATGCTGGGCCTCTGAGAATGAATTTCGAGTGGTCATACGCCCCAGACATTTCCTAAGGCCACTTATTTATGCCTTTACATAAAAAATAATTAAAAAATCCCGTTTTGCGGGAAATTTTTAACTATTAAAAAATCCTACTTAGACCTAGCCAAATTCCACGAAACTTTTTGTGTGATCTAGTATGGTAATATACATCGATCCTAGACACTAAGATGTGTCAGGGGCTCAATCTTCAAACCGTCACCTCGGCTTTGGGGTAAAAATGAGTGAAAAAATCCAGAGATTTATCCGCCTCTGAAAAAGAAGGGATAATTAACCGGATAAAAAAAACACTCCAAGGTGTACTCGTTTGCTGATCGAGTCCCACATCCTAGGCCTGTTACAAATTCAAGAAAATCCTCATACTAGCATCACTTATTACAATTCCCCGCAGGGTGTGGAATCTGGGTACAAAGAAGAAAAATGATAAGAAGATGGAAGGAGAGTTAAAAAACTCTGTTGACTGATGACATCTGATGGTACAAGTGTCCTCTGGATCATCCTTGGGCATGGAGTCTTCACATAATCATCAGGTGCTACTCCAGTAGTCAACAGGTATTAATGAAAATATGGGTGAGAAGCTTCTAAGAGACGAGGATCAAGTCTAATTTAATCTTAGCCGTTGATTAGAGACTTAATTTTGGCCATTGATTTCTCAACAGGAAAAGTATAAATGGATGCTTGGGGTCAGTTGGAGAAGACACACAGAGAGATTGAGAAAATCGATTTTCTGAGGTGAGAAGTTCTCAAGAGGGAAATAGATTGGGGAGATCTTGCAGATGAGGGGCAATGATAGTTCGGGAATACTGATAGAGAGGCAGAGAGAAGCTTGTGGAGGCAGCGCAATAGCCAGGATAGCTGACGCTGGGCCAGTCTGGGCCCACGCAGCCTTGACACAGAGCTAGAAGGGACAACGCAGAGGGAGAAAGTCTCCTTCCATGCATAGAGCCAGAACTGCCAGGAACTGTCGGAATAGTCGGGAAAGCTGACGCAGTGGGCAGAAGAGCTGACGGAGAGCCTCAGAGAGCTCCACACAGTTATTGTGAAGGGGAAACACAGTTGTAGCTGGGGCCAACCAGTTTTGTTGCTGGATCAGCTGAAATTTACTAGGTGAAGTGAGGTAAAACTCACTCAGGGTTTCCGCCATTGTATTTCTTTGTCATTGGTTGCCTGGAGGGAAACCAACGTTTGTATTCAAAACTTCTACTTAATAATAGAAAATCCTCAGAGCTGCTGCACCGGTTTTTCCGCATTGGGTTATTTGAGGTACGTTTAGTCCAAAAATAAGTGTCTTTTGCATGATTGTCTCATTTATTTTTTAGTACTTGATGTGTATATTTGCATTGATATTTTCCAAATATTTCTGAAAATAACTTGTTAAATGAAGAACACAAGTAGGTAATGCAAATTAGTTTACTGCAGTAGGATTTTTGACTTGTTCAATTAAGAAATTTTCACGTCGTATTAGAGCGATCGCAGATCACGGAGCACTAAAGTCATCATCGAAAGGACAAAGGAAAATTTGTGTGAAGGTAGCTTTCCCAAGAGACGACTTAGTTTCTAGCTGAGAGAGCAGAGGAGGGGGATGCAATCACCAAGGGAGGCTCACGCAGAGCCTGCGTCAGTCTGATTGGGTGACACTGTTGCTGCAGAGGGAAGCGCAGTGATTACTGGGCTAGTGCAGAGATTGTTGAGTCATTTTTTTTTCCAGTTGCTGGGGCTAGAGGTGGAGCTCAGATTTCATCTAGAGTTGTTGGTGGGGTGTTGATTCTGTAGGTGCAGAACAATACCTAATGGGGCAGAAGCAAAGTAGAGGGAATTAGTTCCTCAGAAGATTTCTTGTCGAGAAATCGAGATCTAGTGCTGAGCAACAATAAAGAGATATCAGAGAGGAGTGAGTCGACAGTGGCTGGCAGAAGGATTTCCATGAAGGAAATCAAAATTCAAAGTGAGCTTGTTCCTTAGAGGATTTCTAGTGCCAAAGAAATCTAGATCCGAGTTTTGCTAGGGCAGTAGCAAAAGAGGGAGAAGAGAACCAGTTCAACATTATTTTGAGCAGAGATGGTCGTTAATGGACTGAGGGATCAGGACAGGTTGGATGGAGCATCCAACTTCGTGATCTGGAAGGCCAGGATCCTGGCAGTTTTGGACAAAAATCGCATCAAAGACTATGCCTTGAAGACGGTTGTTGTTCTGGTTGATGCTAATGCTCTCAAGAAGTATGAGGAGGCTCAAGCAAAAGCAAAGTGCATGATCTTGGACGGGGTCAAGGATCATGTGATCCCACATATTGTTGAGAAAGACACAACAAGGGAAATGTGGGAGGCCTTAACCACTTTGTACAAGGGAAATTCCGTTAGCGGAAGATGTTGCTTGAGAGTCAGCTGAGACAGTTTCAGATGCAGAAGGGAGAAGAAATAGATCCCTTCCTTGTCAGGTTGCAAGGGATCCATGACCAACTAACTTTTGTAGGGGCTACACCAGATCCTGAATTTATGGTTAGGATTGCCCTGAATGCAGTCACTGAAGACTGGGAAACCTTTGTCCAAAGCATCTTCAGTAGGGCTTCTCTTCCTAGTTGGGAGGAGATGTGGACAGCTCTTCGACAGGAAGAGATTAGATGATTGACCAAGGCGGGAAGGGATCAGAGTCAAGGAGGAAGAGGAGGATGCAACTCTCGCATCAGCGGGACAACAAGGGCAGCAAAAGAGGAAGAAAAATGACATATCCAAAGTCAGATGCTTCAGATGTGGAGAAATGGGTCATTTCGCCACACAGTGCCCTCTGAAGAAGGGAAAGGAAGAGAAGTCTGACTCAAAGGCTGCTCTAGCGAAAGCTGACAAAGAGGATGATGATGAGAATTGCTCCATGAGTGCTCATGCACCTCTAGAGGAGGTGGGGTGATATTGAGCTGTAGTCAAGAGTACTACAGTAAAAAGGGGTAGGATCCTTAAGGTGCCCAAACTCTTAGATCACATACGGCTACAAGAGCCCTTAATGATAGTAGCAAAATGACGGGAGTCAGTTGGTGCGAGAGATGATGGAGCAACAGTGGCAGAGCTAGAGTGCCAAAGTCTGAAGTAACGTAGTGGAGCGTTGCAGCAGTGCAGGAGGCACATAGCAGATACAACAACAACGCAATAGCATCAGAGGGTTAGCACAGATTAGCAACAGAGGTAGCTTCAACTTCACGGGGCATCCAGACTGACTAGCATGTTAGCTTTTGGGTGACTTTTCAATTGCTTATTTCTCAACAACTGAGTTGCAGTGCAACAGTTAGTAGTGGCAGTGCTATGGGCAGCTTGATGCAACATATTCAGAGGGAGTTGCAGTACAGATGCAACGATGACAGTGGCGTTGTCATGGGCAGTAGTACAGATTGCAACAACGTAGTGGATGAGGGGCAGCAGGCCGAGTATCAGCAGCGCAAAGGACCGATGCTATGGATCAGTGTGATACTTCTGATGGGGAGCATTGCTAGAGAACATTCCTCGCTAAGAGGGAGTGTTGATTTTTGGGTAGCATTAGATGTAGCTAGAACACGTGAGATCTCCAAGAATGGACAACCCAAAAATCATTTGGAGAAATTCTGCTTGGACTGTATTTTATTAAAATAATTAATATTTTTAATGGGGTTCCTAAATCTAAACCTAGGAAAATTAAAAAAATGAATATTTTTAATGGGGTTCCTAAGTCTAAACTTAGGAAAATTAAAATATTAATGGGTATTAATGAAAATATGGGTGAGAAGCTTCTAAGAGATAAGGATCAAGTCTAATTTAATCTTAGTCGTTGATTAGAGACTTAATCTCGGTTGTTGATTTCTCAACAGGAAAAGTATAAATGGAGGCTTAGGGTCAGTTGGAGAAGACACACAGAGAGATTGAGGAAATCGATTTTCTGAGGTGAGAAGTTCTCAGAAGGGAAATCAATTGGGGAGATCTTGCAGCTGAGGGGTAGTGATAGTTTGGGAATACTGATAGAGAGGTAGAGAGAAGCTTGTGGAGGCAGCGCGGTAGCTAGGAGAGCTGACGCTGGGCCAGTCTGGGCCTATGTAGCCTTGATGCAAAGCCAGAAGGGACAATGCAGAGGGAGAAAACTGCCTTCCACGCAGAGAGCCAAAACTGTCGGGAATTGCCGGAACAGTTGGGAAAGCTGACATAGTGGGCAGAAGAGCTGATGTCGAGCCTCAGAGAGCTCCACATAGGCCCACATAGTTACTGCGAATGGGCAGCGCAGTTGTAGCCGGGGCCAGCCAATTTTGCTGCCGAATCAACCAAAATCTGCCGGGTGAAGTGAGGTAAAACTCACTCAGGTTTTCTGCCATTGTATTTCTCTGTCACTAGTTTGCTGGGATGGCAACCAACATTTGTATTCAGAACTTCTGCTTAATAATAGAAAACCCTTAGAGTTGCTGCACTAATTTTTTCGCATTGGGTTTTTCCGAGGATGTTTAGTCCAAAAATAATTGTCATTTGCATGATTGTCTCATTTATTTTTCTGTACTTGATTTGTATATTGGTGTAGGCTGTAATGTATTTGCATTAATATTTTCTGAATATTTCTGAAAATAACTTGTTAAATGAAGAACACAAGTAGGTAATGCAAATCAATTTACTGCAGTAGGATTTCTGACTTGTTCAATTTAGAATTTTTCACACACATAGCTTCTTAAAGTTGAGTTCCATCAAAGTAGATACAGACTTGCAATCCACCATCCCACATCTCTCAAGTAGCTTCACAATGTATTTTCCTTGAGAAAGGAAAATCTCACTTGGTTTTTGCCAGACCTTTAGCCCTAGGAAGTAATGCATTAGTCCTAGGTCCATCTCAAATTCGGAAGCCAACTCCCTCTTGCATTGATGAATGAGAGGGTCATCACCTATCAGAAAGAGATCATCCACATAAAGGACTAGAATGAGGGGCTTGTCCTTTTCAACCTTGAAGTATAGGTTCAGGTCAACATTGCTCCTTGTAAATCCCAACTTCATAAGATAGCTATCAATCCTCTCATACCAAGCCCTAGGGGCTTGCTTCAATCCATAGAGGGCTTTCTTCAACTTGCATACATGTGTCTTTCGATCTTGAACTTCGCCCTCGGGTTGTTAGACTTCCTCCTTAAGCTAACCATGCAAGAAGGCAGTTTTGACATCCATTTGGTGTAGGCTCCATACTTGCGAAGCAACAAGGGCTATGATTGAACGGATGGTGGTATATCAGGAAACTGGTGCAAATATCTCAGCATAGTCTACTCCTTCCTTTTGAGAGAAGCCTGAAGCAAGAAATCTAGCTGTGAACTTTTGAGCGCTCCCATCAGCTCCATGTTTGATCTTGTAGGGCCATTTTGAAGTGACCACTGACTTGTCCTTAGGTCTAGGAACCACATCCCAAACATCATTCTTCATGATCTACTCATACTCCTCGTTCATTGCATCCTTCCAAACTTGGTGTTTCACGACTTCTTTGAATGTGCAAGGCTCAAATTGTACAATGGTACTCATGGTAGCTAAGTACCCTTGGTACATATTCGGCTTCTTGCTTTCACGAAATGTCCCCCTTTGTGCAATACGCCTCTCAACATCTTCAAGAGTATCTTTGAGCCACAAAGGTATTTTTCTTGAAGTAGTGGGCTCACTAGGAGGTGGATCAATGGGATCCATCAGACCTTCCACATCGGGCATCGATTCATCAGATGGAGGTTCATCCTGCTTTTCTACGTCAGCATCATTAGTGTCCTTCCTAGGGATAGGAAGATCTTGGACTTTCCTAAGAGTAGAATCTTCATTGAAAGTGACATCATGACTTAATTCAACTTCCCTTTGACTAGGCACATAGATTCTATATGCCTTTGAAATTTCACTATAGCCCACAAATGTTCCTTTCTTCCTAGATGCATCTATTTTGTTTCTTTTCTCTTTCGGCAGATGAAAATATATGGGACAACCAAAAATTATACAATAAGAAACATCAAGTTTCTTATCGGTGAAAACTTCTTCGGTTGTCTTGAGGTCCAAAGCTTGATGTGGGCATCTGTTTTGAACATACACAATGGTGTTGGCAGCTTCTCACCATAAGAACTTAAAAACCTTGATCATGAAGCATGGCACGGGGAGCTTCTAAGATAGTACGATTCTTCCTTTCAACAGCACCATTCTGTTCAAGAGTATATGCAGTAGTGGTCTCCCTCTTAATGCCAACTTCTCTACAATAGTCTTTGAATTCATTTGAATCATATTTTGTCCCATTATCGGTCCTCAATGTTTTGATCTTCTTCCCCGTTTGATTCTCAACCAAGGCTTTGAAAGAGCAGAACCATTTGAAAACTTCATCATTTTTCTTTAAGAAATAGATCCATGTTTTGCGAGAGAAGTCATCCACAAAAATAACATAGTACAAATATCCACCCAAAGATGTCACGGGCAACATACCTGATAGATCAGAATGAGCCAATTGAAGAATATTGGTGGTTTGAGTTTCACTTGAGGGAAATGGTCCCCTTGTATGTTTTCCAGCTTCACAACCCTGACAAACACCTTCATGATCTAAGTTAAATTTGGGCATACCTGTGACCATCTTCCTTACATCAGGTAAGGCTTTGAAATGAGTGTGAACAAATCTCTAGTGCCATAATTCAGATTGAAGAGAAGTATAACAAGTCATTGCTCCCAACGGACTTCCTCCAACCTAATAGAGACCTTCAACCCTGAATCCAAGAGTGAATGCATCTCTTGGGTTTCTTTACCAAACACGAACTTTCCCATCCATGAATGTCACCTTGAAACCTTTATCTTCCATCACAGAAATAGAGACCAGATTATTTTTCAGATAAGGCACATACAATACTTCTTGTAAATGAAGGGTTTGACCTTAATTTAAGTGGAGAGTAATGGTCCCAAGTCCTTTCATGGGATAAGTGGCATTATCCCCAAGTATAATGTCCATATTAGTCTTCTTTTCAATCAAGTTAGAGAGAGCTTCTTTGTACCCAGTGAAGTGCCTTGAGACACAACTATCAATCAACCAATGATCCAATGTATCCAGAGGAGAGGCAGTAGTGAGCATAGTTGCACGAAGCGCCCCCCCTGGTTCCAAGCCCCGAAGCGCGTCCCGTACGGAAGCGCCTAGGAAGCTTGGCCGGAAGCGGTGCTTTCGAATTCAGAAGCGCCACTTTGGCATTTTTAGACGCTTCCTGGAAATTTGGAAGCGCTGTACGGAAGCGCCGAAGTGCGCTTCGTACGGCGCTTCGGGCGTCGGAAGCGTGGCGCTTCGGAGGAGGAAGCATACGCTTCTCGTACGCTTCTGGAAAAGCGTTTAGAAAATTGTTTTTTTTTCAATTTTTTTTTAATTTTAGGTGAGTTTGCTTGTTGGGGGTGGGTCCACCTTGGGTTAGGGTGACGAATGAAGGCAAAAAAAATAAATAAATATAGCAGATGCTCCCTCATGGTAATGTTAAATTCTTAAAGTAAAAGTGACATTCTCCTTTATTTTTCATTTTCATCCTTTTACTTCAATTTTTAACATTACCATGAAATGACTCAGGATGTTTGAGAGTGGTTCTAGCTTCATTGGACTTCATATGGAGAAAATAGAATTTCATATTCTATTCAAAATTCAGCAGACTTAACAGTTTTCAGGAATTCAAGATCAATGGGATTGTGGCATTTCATTAGATTATATCAAGTATGAAGGTATGTGATTAGCATTTAATCAAGAGCACAGCTCTTGATGTACCCTAGTTTTTGGGTTATTTTTGAACCCTTTGTAACGCGGCACGCCTTAGCAAAAATACCTTCAATCAAGTCAAAACCGCGATCGCATGTTAACTTTTTTTTACCATATTTTAAGTCTTGATTTAGTAGTTTGATCAAAATTGGGCAATGTTGACTAATTCCTAGACAATCGAGGTGAGCAAGGCTAGACAGAGGAGAGAAATTTAGATTCTTGATGGTTGATTCATTAAATGGTTGCTGTCTCGATTAATTATCATTAATGTTAATGGATTGTATATCTATCTTGTTTTATTCAAAAATATGCATGTTTTTCTGTCTTCTACAATTAATTTGTTATTTTGGTTATGTTTGTTTTGAGTATAATGCAAAAATAAAATATATATATATATATATTATATTTAATATTTTATAGCAGGCCGCTTCCGCGGACGCTTCGCTTCCTAGATTTTTGGAAAATGACGCTTCGGCGTCCCCGCTTCCAAAAAACGCTTCCGCTTCGTGCAACATTGGTAGTGAGAGCAGAAATAAGATAAAATTATTTTTTCTTTACAACATTAACTTCTTCATACCTGGAATTTCTCGACTTCTTGGGAGGACGACCATTTCCATTTCGAGTAGCGCATTCCTCTTTCCTTTGTTGTTGAACATGTTGTTCCTTTGATTGCCATTTCCCTTGTAGTTGTTATTCTGGTTGTCAATCAAGTTAGAGAGAGCTTCTTTGTACCCAGTGAAGTGCCTTGAGACACCACTATCAATCAACCAATGATCCAATGTATCCAAAAGAGAGGCAGTAGTGAGAGCAAAAATAAGATAAAATTATTTTTTCTTTACAACATTAACTTCTTCATACCTGGATTTTCTCGACTTCTTGGGAGGACGACCATTTCTACTTCGAGCAGCGCATTCCTTTTTCCTTTGTTGTTGAACCTGTTGTTCCTTTGATTGCCATTTCCCTTGTAGTTGTTATTCTGGTTGTCATCATCTCTTGGAGTATCCTTCTTGTGAGGGCACTCTCTAGCAAAGTGGCCAAACCTGTTACAATTGAAGCATCTTCCTTTCCTTCCTTCTTTGAATCCCAACTTGAACCCTTGACCTCGTCTTCTTGGACCAACATTGTTCTTCCTCTTAGCATGGACAGAGAAGGCGGTAAGATTGTTTCCATTGGAGGGTTTCTCTCTTTTCATCATCCTTTTTTCTTCTTGAGTGCATCTAGCCGATATGTAATATTCCTAATTAGCCATGGCTAATTGGAATATTCGATTTTGTTCAATTTTCGCCTTCTATAGTTATTTGTAAATAAAAAGTGAGGAAGGGGGACATAACTCACTTTTAGAATAAAACTTCACTTCCTAGTAGCACAACGTTGTGACTTAAAGGGGAGCCAAGGGGGCCAAAGGGGGACGCAGAAATGGAGCCCACGCAGACACATGGAGGAACTGCGCAGGAGGGAAGAAACATGTGGCAAGAGGGGAATCATGCAGGAGGAGGTGAGCATTGGGATTGAGAGAGGCAAAGGCTATAAAAGAGAGAGGAGCCCCCTCATTTTGATCATTCCTGTTATGAGCATTTGTGATAGTCATTTCGACTTAGAGCACGCTCGCTGTTTAGCTAGTCTGCGGCACTGTTTAGTGTATTGAGTGTCTTTGTTCGGAGATCTCACTCTTAGCCTCGGGGGACTTCGAGTGCCTACTCAGGCAAGGTATTTCCATTGGCATTTCAGTAGTAGTTTCATCAGCATTTCAGTAGCAATTTCATCAGCGTTTTGGAGGACTGCGCAGCATTGAGAGGAGGACGCAGTTCTTTCTGGCAGGAGTCTGGGTTGAGGGTTTGCAGGAGGATTTGTGCTGAGAGGTAGAGCAGGGGATCAACTCTTGCATATTGGAGAGTTTTGGCAGGAGTTTCAGGCAGTTTTTGGAGGGTTTCATTCAGTGGCAGCACAGAGCATTGAGGGACTACGTAGAACCCCAAGGGGGTGATTTTTGGGGGTCGGCCATTTCAGAAAAGCTTTCTGGGCTTCTGTGGGTTTCTCGAGTAGAGTCCGATTCCAGAGTTTTAGCCTTTTCTGAGAAGGGGAGCACCCCCAAATCCTCATTTGATTTCTAGCAGCAGCAACAACACAGTAGTTCTCCAACAGCTTGGACGCAGTTCAGAGAGGGGCCATTCCTTGCTATTCTGAGTGTATTTCTTCACTTGCCTGGTGCAAGTCGAGATGCCATCTTCCTGATCACCTCCTGTACTCATTCTATTACTCAGTATAATAAAATGGCTCAGCATTCTCTCCAACATTTCTTGAGTATTTGCTTATGGTTATATTGTTATATGTTGCATCATTATTATTTGTATCTCTTGAGCATTCTCGGCTATTATACCACTTGTGTGTTCTATACTCTTTAGATAGAGTCTGGAAAGGGCCAGGTAGCCTCCGGATCTCATCCTCTTTTCAGAGGCGACAGATCTGGTAAATGCCCTCCCAGTCCATTTCTGGTTGGAGTTTGCTTGTGTTTGAGGTATATTCTTGGTAAGGGATATTACACAATAATTCATCAAATCCCGGGATCGAGAAGACGGTAGGATTGTTTCCATTGGAGGGCTTGTCTCTTTTCATCATCCTTTTCTCTTCTTGAGTGCATCTAGCCAATAATCAAATCTCAGGATCCTGTCATTGTTTAGGATGGTAGGCCTCCAAGTGCAATAAGTGTGAGCTCCCTATCACTAATGACTTCTCCAATAGAAAGGAGATTGTTCTTGATCTCGGTAATCGTCATGAAGTAGGATTGGATGGATTCTCCTCTATCCATCTTGATGTCTTTCAACTTGTTCTTGAGAAAGAGAACTTGATTTGCATTATTTACTTTAAACATCCCAACCATTTTGTCATACATCTTCTTAGATGTTTCCAAATTAGAAATATAGGAAACCAAAGGCTTGTGAATAGACTCAACAATAATTTTCATAGCTTTAACCTCACCTTTCTTGTACTTTGTTTGTGCAACTGCGGATGCATTTGAAGGAGGTTCAACTACTCTTTCTTTGACATAGTCCATGGCATCATTTTCTTCCAATGTCAAATCTAGAGACATCTTCCATGCATGATAGTCGGATTTGTTCTTAAGATTTTCCTTGGATTTAAAGTAAGATGTAGTCGTCATTGGGACTAGTTCCAAGTCCTTGTCCAACAACTTCCCTTAGTGATTGCTTTTCCTCACTCTTGCTTGGGCTTTGTCTTCACCTGAGCTCTGATACCATGTTAATTTTAGATAACAATGGTATGTTCTATGCTTTAGCACAATTTACTTTAATGTTCTTTATCAACCCAATGAAAATTTCCAATTATGTTCAGTAGCAATCACATTAACTCTAAGTCACCTGACACATGGATTCGGGATTCGATGGATACGGGGATTTGAGTGTCAGATATGGACATGTTGACCCCCCGGAATAGGACACGTTCGGATACGTTATATATTATTTTATTATATATATTAAAAATTAGATATTTCTTACACAAATTCTCATTCATGATACAAATTCATTGATTTCAAACATAGATCTTCATCTAGATGTAAGTTTTGTTGTTTACAAAGTAAGTTAGTAACATTATGCATAATACATACAAAATTCAAATTCAATTGTAATTTGTGACATGTCACATTAATGATAAATCATAAGTTCTGAATTCATAATACACATTCAATTCATCAATGATCCAATAGGAGAAAGATAAGATAGTAAGATAAAGACAATGACAATAGTAGTTTTCTCATTAAGTCATCAAAATCAAAATGTGTTACATAGGTAGTGCAATGCCAATGGAAAATAGAAATAGAAAATACAAAACAACTACAAGTATACAAGCCTTAAGGCAACGGTATCTCATGACTCATGAGTCATCAATCCTCATAGTCATCATCAAAATCAGCATCACTTTCCTCATCATCATGGTCACCACTGCTCTCCTTTGCTGCATCCTCCTCCCCTATATCCATAGTCATCTCTGCATCTGCTGCTGTGGAGGATGACCCCTCTATAGTATCACCATCATCAAATCTGACAGGCTCTGGCACTGGATCATTGAGATCCGTGTTGGTCAATGCCAACTCAACACTGCTGTCCAGACCCATATCATCAGGAAATACATCCCACATCTTTGTTTTTCCCTTCAACCACTCTTCCCTCTGTCTGTAAATAAGACGAAGGTTGGTGTGCACATACACCATTGTCTCTGCCTTGGACTGCTCAATCCTGCTCTTCTTAACACTATACAAATTCCCATATGTGCTCCAATTCCTCTCGCAACAAGATGATGAAGTCACGTGAGAGAGGAGTTTCATGGCTAACTGTTGCAGAGGAGGGCTTGTTGCCCCATGATTTGCCCACCAAGAATAGGGCTTCTTAGCCCCCCTGTCTCTAATCAGATCATATCTTGCAAATCGACCAACGCCAGTGGGAAACTCTACAAAGGCATCCTCCACCTCATCAAGGAAAGCTCTATCTTGAAAAACCCGCCTGAATGCATCTTTCCTCCCCTGTGAGATTTCACCATCCATGTGAGGAGGGAATCTGCGGGAAGGTCCACCATTCAGCCACTCATGGCTGTAGTATTTTGGGTTCAATGAGTGAGCCAAACAATGTAAAGGTGTGCAATTCTTTTCCTATTTGCTGACAAGAATATCCTGTTTAGTTGTGAAGAAGGCCTCTGGTGATGTCACATACTCGGGGCACTCACTCTGTAAAATAATGCTCCTCACAGACTCAATCATGGAATCCCATCCCTCATAAACCTCTCCTAGGATGGGTTTGTCTGTATTTGCAAATCGAAGCAAAGAAATGATAGGGTCTATGATCTGAATAAGTAGATCTACCCTCTCCCACCAAGCATCATCTAGCACTGTGTCCTTCACTCTTTTAGAGGCTACTTGATCTGTCTTTCTCCAAAAGACCAAACTTTGAAATAACCATGGCCCCAAGAGCGGTCTTGACCTCCCTCAACCTCTTCAACATGATGAATGAAGAGGCAAACTGTGTATCTGCAATCTTCAACAATGATAGATTGTTGTATTCCTTGTAGATAGTGAGGGCATTTGTATGATTTTGTACAAAGTTACGGATATGCAGTGCATCCTCAATAATGTTACCAATCCAAAGCACATCGGAAGCAATGGATTTCAGTGCTTAGTTCAATGAATGGACAATGCAATGTGTTCAAAACACTTGTGGATATTTAGCTTCCACAATCATGCCAATAGCCTTACAAACAGGTGCATTATCTGTAATGATTTGCACACAAGAATCAACACCTACATCTTCAATAACTTTAATAAACAACTCACCCAAATATTGTGCATCCTTTATTGTCCAAGTGTATCCACTCCTTTCAAGAAAACTGGTCCATTCAAGGAAGACACCATGAAGGTGATGAGTGGGTGTCGTGCTAGATCTGTCCATCCATCAGAAACAATGGTAACCCTTGATGTTGGCCATGATGCTTTAATAGGGTCAAGCATTTTTTGCACCTCTTTTTTTTTTCCTTCGTTGACAATGTGGTTCGAAGCTTCTCTGAACCAGGAGGCACATACCCTGATGGGGCCCCTTGGGTTAGAGCTCGGCACATTTCAATAAAGAGAGGTGAGTGTGCAACATTAAAGGATATGAAGCTTTGATAGAAAAAAAGGGCATTGGTGAGATCAAGCTCTTTGTGTTTCTCCTTTTGAAAAATCCCGTCCATTGGACCAAGTGAAATTGCCTTTCTTTTTGTTGCTTGTCCCCCCACTAGAACTCTCAAATCGGAATTTGTTGCTACCTTTCCTCAAAAATGGAAGGGGGTCATCATTCTTGGTTTTTTATTTTTATTTTGCAGCCACATTTGCCATATCAACATTGGACTCTCTTTCCATTTCTTTCCTCTTTGGTAAACCCACTTTTGTACAAGCTCCAACTCCACAACCTGGTAAAGCTAACAAATGGCCTTTCACACGGAAATATGTGTTCGTGAAAGTATTGTGGCAAACTTTGTATCATCAATTCACATTGCCTCCTCCCTTCACCTTGTTGCTTGGTCCTTGCTCTCTTGTGACATATTGCCACAAGGGATATTTCTCAATGTTACATTGAGGAGGAAGTCTTCCCTCAACATTACCTGCAATAGAGGGAATAATTGCAACAAACTCTCATGAAATTGGGAGAGGGGCATCTCCGATAGGGACATTCTTCCCCTTCCTTTGCCCCTTCCCTGTTGCACTTGATTGAGTCATGAATACTGTAAAAGGATAAATCAAAGATGCACAAATTTGTAAAATAAATGCATATGCAAACTGCAGTAATAAAAATGCAAAAAAATAGAGAGGAAATGCACTTATCTGTTGCTTGAATCTCGTTGAAAATGCTCCCACACCCTTTGCTCCTTGCTCCAAATCCCTCGCAACAAACCCACAACAAACCCACAACAAAAGAGTGAAGTGAAAATGAAATAAAAGAACAAGAAGTCGCCTTTTTTTATGCCGCGTGACTACCTTTTCCGGATTCGTGTCCCGAAATTGGGACACGTCGTGTTCGATTGGGACATGATCTGGATTTGATCGTGTCCCAATCGGACACTACCTGTCCCAATTTCCGGACACGAATTGGCAGGAATTGTGTCAGATTCGCCAGATTCACGACACATCGGCCCATTTCAACAAATCCGGTTTTATAGCATTAAATTAAACACATTGATAGTAAATGTAGATATAACATAAAAACATGTGTAGAAGACAAGCCAAGACAAGAGTACACAAGATGTGGCGGATGCCAGGGAAAAATGTGGGGAAACCCTTTGATCAAATCTTCTTATTATTCTTCAATAGTACAGAGAGAGAGAGTACACATATAAAATTAACTTGCCCAAAACAGTGCTTTCAAAATCAGCAATCAATTGCAGCCCTAACCAGAAAGTCAACGTTGGTCAAAGCAACCCCAAAATGTCCTCCAAGCAGCTTGGTCAACAACAGATTAATTCGGCCTTCCAAGAGAGTCAAAGTCAGCCCAAAACAGTTTGGTCAACTCAATCAAAGGAGAGAGAAAACACTGCTGTAATTTCTGCAGTGAAATCTGAAGTCAACGCTGAAGTCAACCTTGGTAAAACTGTCCCAAATTTTGCGATATCTGTGCCAATAAATGCAGCCTCCAAAAATTGAATTTCTTCCCAAGAAAACGCAGTCAACGTTGGTCAAAAGAGCCTTGGTCAATGCGGGTCTGTTTTCCTAAAATTTGGCCAACAGACAATCCCAGAAATTCATCCTCCTGTCACACGTACGAAGTAGGTAGAGGCTGCCTCCAAGCTATACGAACCAATCAAGAGAGAAGAGAGAGATATGTGATGAGATGAGTGATGTCCAAATGAGGAGAGAGGTCACTCCTATTTATACACTTCGTTGAGGGTGAGGAGACATATCAATTGGGCTTCATGACCTTGCATTTGACTGAGGTCAACCTTGATAATTTGTGCATGAGAGAGAATAAACTCAAAATTCCATTTCTGCTTGTCAGAATGAGATGATCTTTATATCAAAATTGGACCTCTCAAAAAGAGGAAGCCAATGCAATAATCATCTCCATCATATGAGTTGTCTTAAGGTGGAATTTGGCCCTAGTTGCTAATTTTAACAAAAATAAACTGCATAATTTAATTAGTTAGAACAATTAATTCCACTTATTGCATTGCAAGGAAAATTTCACATGTTATCAGAGCTAGTTTGACATATGAATGGTTCAAAGACGAAGAGGGAGAAATTCATAGTTCAAAGGGAGAAACAATACAATATCTCCAGATTTGCGTAGAGCCAGCTAGACAGTTCGAACTATGGGGCAGAGGGGTCGATTTTTCCAGTGCAGGTGGCAGGAAAATCCACAGATCCCAGTAGCAGTTCCAGCAGGCAGTGGTGAATCTGAGAAGTAGTTCAGGGGAAGCATATCAATGAATTCGTAGGGCAGATCTGGGTGCAGTTGTTTTTGTAGTAGTTTTACAGTAGCAGACTCATCACCAGGTGGAAGAGAAATACCAGACACTGAGGGATTTTCTCAGAGGGTTGAAGGATATCTGAAATTTCCAGTTGCAGAGGCAGAACTAGCAAGCAGGATTGTGCATTCTAGAAAGGAGTGTGAATTGCAGAGCAAGTAGCCAAGAAGGAGAGGAGGAGATTCCTGTTTTTGAGTTTTGCAGAAAATGGCCTCAGCAAGACTTTGAGATCAGGATAGGCTAGATGGAGCCTCAAATTATTGTATCTAGATAGCTAGGATGACTTTCTTGCTAGATGAGCATGGTCTGAGGATGTATGCAGAGAGAGTTGTAGCCGTATCGACAGACCCACAACAGCTAGAGAACTACAATAAGGAGATGGCCAAGGCGAAGCAGTTGATTCGCGATGGAGTGCAGAATCATGTAGTCTCACACATAGCGACCAAGAATACGACCAAAGAGATGTGGGATGCTCTTGTAGCACTATACTAGAATCCTTCCGAGAATCGGAAGATGTTCCTGAAGGAGAAGTTGAGGACCATTAGGATGCAAAAGGGAGAAGGAGTTAGCCCTACCTTACAAGGATTCAGGATATCCAAAATGAGCCATATGCTGTTGGAGAGATGCCACAAGAAGCTGAACTAATGTGTGTAGCTATCAATGGTTTCACCAAGGAGTGGGCTACTTTTGTTCAAGGCATTACTGGATGAGATCAACTACCTGGTTGGGATCGATTGTGGGCGGATTTCACGCAGGAGGAGATGCAACTTGCTCTAGTCAAGAGTAGTCTCGATGGCAGTAGAGGATCGAAGAATGTGAAGGAGGAGGAGAATGTAGCGCTTGCATTGAAGGGAAAGGCAAAGAAAGGTCCCAGTCAGGGACAAGGCTCACAGGGAGGAGAAAAGAAAAAGAAGGATTTGTCGAAGATCAAATTCTTTGGGTGTGGTGAGTTAGGTCACTATAGTACCCAATGTCCTTAGAGAAGGAGAAGTAGGAGTAGGCAACAACTTCGGCAGAGATTGATCAGTTGTCCTCCAGGTTTGAGGAAGATTTCACTTTGTATGTAGCTACCTCCAGGAGAGAGGTGGGGAGACATTGAGCTCTAGACTCCAGAGTTGCGCAAGGCTGGGCAGGATCCTTCGAGGAGAGCATCAAACTGATGTTTCCTCTTGGATCAATACCCTTGCTACAAGGGGCCCACAATATTCAGTAGCAGATGGATCAATGTTTAGGATGGACAATCAAATCTTGAGGGATAGTTGCAATACTAGTTGCAGTCAGATGTTGAGGGGCATAGAGCAGTTGCACTATTGACATTTTCAGTGTACAGTGCAGAGATTGGTAGCAGTCAGATTCTCAAAAGGTAGTTGCAGTCCATAGGAAACAATTGATTTAGTTCTTAGTTGCAGCAACAACAACAACATGAGATCAATTGTAGTGCAGTGCAGAGTTGGCAGCAGTAAAGATGGTACAATGCAGTGTCAGCAACAACACAAATATGGTGTTGGTTCAGCTCAGAGTAGCAGATGAATTGTTGGGTAGCGATCCCCGCGTAACGGTTTTGGGGCTTAAAGCCCACAATTTTGGGTAAGGGTATTGTAAAAGCTCCACGAAGTGTGCAGAGTGTGAAGTGTAATGAGTCAAGTCAAAGGGTAGTCCGCCCTAAAATATTGTGATTTAATCGAGAATGTGTTAGCCTACGGGCCATGTGAATGTATAAATAGAGCGAGGCTCTAAGTGTAGAATGTAGCTTTGGTTGAGATCTTAAGTGTATGGGTTTCTGAAAGTAATATTTGATCTAAGTCTGTAAGTCTGAGTCGAGGGTCATAGTAGTAAAAGAGGCTCTGTAGCTGTGTGCACATAGGCCTAGTAGAGTCCGCAGCTGTGTGCGCGGACCCCTGCAGCTAAGTGCGCAGGGTGGAATTGGATTGTATTGGAACAGAAGATTAATAAAAGATAAGTGTTTTTGAAATATTGTGCATCAGTTCGTAGATATATGTGGTTATTCTTTTGTTATGGTTTTATGCATCTCTTTAAAACTTATGTTTGCACGCACTTAATACGAATAGTGAATGATTACTGACGACTACTGAAGTAAGTCAGATCTATAATAAACACACACAAAGGGTAAGAGATCTAGACAATGCCTCTTCGCGCTCGATATTAGGGCGACGCGAAGGTCGGATAGTTGTGTGAAACTGTACTAGTGCGAAAGACTGGCTTGCGACCTCTCTAGACCTCATTAAAACATCCCTAGGGTGCGGAAACCTGGTTCTAGCACCCTCCCATACTACCTCGAGTGAGACCTCAGTCCGTGCTCTGCGGACTGTTGCCGAAAGGGCTAGTAGTTTCGGGATTTGTTTGGTTAAAACATTTCTGAACTTGGGTCAGGCCCCATCAAGCCAACAAATGGTTCCATTGCTAGGACCGGGATTTGCCTAAGGGATGTCTGATGTCGGAACACCGGAACCCTACAAAGAAGGAAATTGAAGATTGGTTGGACCAAAAGCTTCACGAGTTCGTGATATAGGAAAACAAAACCCTGTAGATATCTGAGAAGAGGTGGTTGGATCACTACGTATATACGGAAATTCACGAAATTTTCTTTGTGTCCTTCTCTTTAGAGCTGTATGATTGGATCGCGAGGTTAGCCGACATTCAGGGAAGGTATAAGTTTGATAAACCGATAGTGTGGACTCCAGAGTTGGTGCGCAGGCTAGAGGCCTCAGAAGACCAGATTGCGCGGGCTGTAGACAATTGGCTTGATCGGATAATAGGAGGGTTTATCACTGAATTTGCGATAGACACGACTGTAAGCTACAACGAAGAAGAAAGATGTTTTCTCAAAGGACCGCGAGGTAAGTACATCAAATCTTTGAATACCTAGATTAAGATGTTCTATATGAAAAATGGGTGATGCGAATACATTAATGAGTGGAACGATGCGGAGCGGAAAGGTCTACAAAGGTATTGAAGGGTTAGGAAATAGTCCTTTAATTTCACCTCTGCGAGTGAGCGAGGAAGAGCACGCTTGGGTTTCTCCGAGGAGTGCGGGCAGTTTGATAAGGCAACGCATTTCGTAGTTACCATCCCCACGTACGCCGCCACCCACGTCACCTCATTCACCTCCATCCTCGTCCACACCACCTCCATCTAACCAGCTGTTTAGCATGGCGAGTGCAATAAAGCTGCCTGTATTCAGAGGAGTAGGGAACGGAGATCCGGATCAGTTTTGGTTTGTAGTAAGAGCAGTGTGGGAAGCACATGGGGTTACAGATGACAACATTAAGAGGGCCATATTGGTAAGTGCACTGCAGGATTGCGCGCTGACTTGGTATATCAAGCACTCGAATGATCACCCAAATGCAGGAATAGCGGAAATCCAGATCGCATTGAACAAAGAATTTAGCCGACCGAAATCCAAAACGCAGTCGATCATCGGATTTAAGGAGATCATGATGCTTCCAGGCAAAACCCCCTGGGATTTGGATCAGAGGCTGAAGAGTACGATCCACGAGGCTAATATGAAACTGACAGATGCGTAGCGCGGCGCGTGGTTTGTGGCGTCTTTGACACCGCACTTGAGGATGACGCTGTCACAACAGAAGCTCTCAACCCAAGAAGAAGCCTTAGAAATGGCAATGAGGTTACATGAAACACCGATACAAGATCTGGGGTTGGGAGTCCAACAAATTCACGTGTAGCTATAGAACCTATGCTTGGAGATGCAGAGTTTGAAGCAGGATAGGGCACCCCAACCGGAAGCGCGCGAAGAAGTGTGGTGCATAAAATGTAAAGGCCAGGGTCACGATAAGGATCACTGTCCAGTATTTGCGAACTATTTGGTAGGAGGGGGACCAATGCCATTGAGACCAGAGGCTCAAGTGGGGCCAAGTGCGGCACCCGCGCTCTGGTGCGCGATCTGTCAGGTGGGAGGAAAGCACACTACGGACAACTGTCACCTATTGCAGAAGTATACGTAGACTCCGCATCAGCTATTTTGTAATTTTTGTAGATTAGTGGGCCACGATGAGCAGACCTGTCGGAGCTATGAGCTAAGGATGGATAGGATTCTAGGCTATCAAATGTAGACAGAAACGCGAGGCCTCGATCTAGCCGCAGGAATAGCACGCAGTGGATTCCAAGGACGTGGATGAGGACGAGGAGGAATGGGACTCGGACGAGGGCGCGAACAGCTAATCTGTTATAATTGCGGAGGACCAAGGCACTACGCTCGTGATTGTACCAACCCAATGAGAATATCTTATCTGTACTGTGAGTAGTTTGATCATGAAATGGTAGATTGCCTGACGCTGATCGCACAAATGCATGAGAAAGGGGTGCTACAGCCTACTCCGACTCAAAATATCCAAATGATGAGGTCTGAACCACGCGAAGAAGACCCCAACGTGAACATGATGCTCAGAAGTGGTGCGACCACAGGGGAAGATAAGGGGAAGAAGCCTGAGGAAGATACATGGATTCGCAAGGCTCCTACGAAGGAACCTGAGTTTGACTTGGAGCATGCAAGGGAAACATTTATGGAAGCTAAGAAGAGCTTTGCGGAGGCCTCTACTTCAGGTAGTAAGGATCAACCAGAGACATGAATGGATCTTTCTATGCTTACTACCGTTTAAGAGACATGCATGAAGCTGCTACGCGACAATAAGGCAGTTAAAGGACTACAAGAGCTGATCGCTAGGTGCGCAGGATCGGGTGAACGTGGGTAGTTCAGAAACTGGGAAGGCGTGCATTGTACACCAGGAGGGAAATGAGATTGACGGTGCATATTGGCAAATATGAAATGGATTAGGTGATCTTAGACTTGGGTTTGGACGCGAATGTGTTACCAAAACAGGCATGGGAATGCATGGGCAGGCCTGCGTTACAGTGGTCTACTATTCAATTAAGGATGGCAAACTAGCAAAATATTTTGCCCATGGGAAGATTGCAAGGGGTAACAGTGGATATCGAAGGTGCGAGCACGCAGATGGACTTTGAGGTAATAGAGATTGTGGATGACAGTAACCCTTACCCCGCATTGTTAGGGATAGACTGGGCCGCAGACATGAATGTAGTCATCAACCTGAGGAAGCGAAAAATGATTTTTGAGAAAAAGTCCCTACATGTAGTAGTTCCGCTGGATCCAGCTGAAGGAGAGTGCTACATTGAACTCGTGCGCGACGATGAACTGGATTGTACTACAAGATAACTGCGCGACACCAGGATTGGCTAAATCAGACTGCAGATGGAAGGGTCTCGTGGGAACGTGGAGGTTCCTACCCTTCGGATTCAGATGGAGAAGATGAATGTTGGCACAATCGGTTGAGCAAAGTAACAACGCTAAATTGTAATATGATGAGTAAATCACTGCGTTGCGTAACGACCCAGGCTCGAGATCTACCAATATATGATGGATTAACAACGGTGGATGAATTCTTGAACAAATTTGAGAGCGCAGTACCAGAGCACCAGCGGTTCGATGCATTAAAATGGGTGTTGCGGGTGACACTTGCGCGTTGGTGTGGAACACATCAAGGAGACTTTGAAAACTGGTGTGGCTGCAAGAGGATGATGCGGCTATGGTTTGGGAATCCGGAACTACGAATACCCAAAAAATATGATGGACGCGATGACCCATGCACACCCCTCACAAAATGGACTAAGGCCTATGGAGAAGAACCTCAGCCTGAATGGATACACTTATTCTATCATACCTTGGATGTCATCCCAAGGAACTGGTATACCGAGATGGAACTCCGACATGGTACGGGCGAATGGGATATCTTGCGCGAAGGATTTTTGTTAACATTTTCATTTGAAGACCTATGGGCAGATACTGTTGACGATGCGCTGCAAGCCGTGAAAGCCACCATTTTCAAAATACCATAAGAACCACGGGAAATAGTTTAACTAGAATGGTCACCTCAGTTAAGCCATGCCCTAGAATGTTACAACGTACAAGCGGAGGATGATGATGATGACCCCCAAAATATTGATATTCCAGAAATTGAAGGGAGTCGCGAAGTTCAAGGACTAGCAATCGAGGACCCCGACATCACTGTGCCACTAAAAACAAAGCAGGTAAACATTGGTACAGATGCAGAACTGAAGTACGCGACGCTTGGGGATTATTGGGTTGATGCCACGGTGGATAAGGTCGTCGAGCTACTTCGCGAATATCAAGACTTGTTCCCAACCAAACTCACGGAGTTAAAGGGTATCCTTGGCGACCTAGGAATGATGAAGATTACCCTGAAACTGGATGCGAAGCCAGTTAATTAGTGGCCTTACCGTTTGAATCCGAAGTATAAGGAAAAGGTTCGCAAAGAGTTGGACAAAATGCTTGCAGCAGGAATTATTGAACCAGTGGAAGAATCTCACTGTGTGAGTCCTATGATAGTGCAGGAGAAAAAACAGAAGGGCGAAATTCGGATCTGTGTAGACCTTAGGAAGCTTAATGACGCCTGTGTTCACGATCCATTCCCGACGCTGTTTACAGATGAAGTATTGGAGAATGTTGGTGGACAGGAAGCTTACTCATTCACAGATGGGTTCTCAGGGTACCATCAGATCAAGATCGCGCCGGAAGATAGGAGCAAGACAACCTTCGCCACCGAATGGGGTTGATTTAGTACACTGTTATGCCCTTAGGACTGAACAACGTGCCTGCGATATTTTCGCGCTTAGTGGTGGCCACGTTCAAGGAATTTATCCACAAGTTTTTGGAGGTTTATTTCGATGATTGGACTGTATTTGGGTTAGTTAAAAAACATATAGCGAGCTTACGGTTGATGCTGGATACTTGTCGATGACACTAGACTGTGCTGAATCTTAAGAAGTGCACCTTCCTCATCCCCTTTGGAAATTTGCTCGGCCATGTGGTCTGCAAACAAGGTCTGATGGTGGACCCTGCAAAGATTGTTGTCATTCTCAATCTGGAAGTGGTGCGAAGTGTGAAACAACTCCACACCATGTTGGGGCACACTGGCTACTTTTGAAAGTTTATTAAGAGCTATGCACAAATCACGACACCAATGGAACAGTTGTTGAAAAAGGACGCTACATATTGTTGGAATGATGACTGTAAGAAAAGTTTGGAAGTTCTCAAGGAAAAAATGGCATCCACTCCCATTTTGGTTTTCCCAAAATAGGACATCGAATTTCATGTACATGTTGGTGCATCGTGTATTACGCTGGGCGCTATACTCATGCAAGGAGCGGAAGGCATTGATCACCCGATCACGTTCGCAAGTCAGCAGTTGTCCAAAGCCAAAAACAACTACTCTACTACTAAGCGTGAGGGATTGGCGATGGTATATGCGCTTCAGAAATACCACCACTATCTACTTGGTGGGCACTTCAAGATGTGTATTGATTATTCCGTGTTGAAATACCTGGTGAACAACCCTGTGTTGGGGGGGCGCATATGCAGATGGCTGTTACTGTTTCAAGAATATGACTTTGAGATCATCATAAAGCTAGGAAGTTTAAATGCAGGACCAGATCACCTATCACGAATTGAGAACAGTGAGGAGCCAGCAAATTTGGAGGAAGGACTACCTGATGCACAACTTTATGTAGTGCACGTCGCGGATGGCCTCTTCGAAGATATAATACATTTCTTAACCACAAGGATTGCGCCGCAGGGATATTCAGTTCAGCAGAAGAAATAATTGGTGGTATGTGCGGCAGATTTTTCTGTTATCACGGGGCACCTCTACAAAATGGGAAATGACGAGATATTACGAAGATATGTACCTGAATTTGAACTAGGATAGATCCTCGTAGAAGCACATGGGGGGGCTGCAAGAGGACACTATGCAGGACGGGCAACGGCATAGAAGATTCTTCGCACTGGCATATGGTGGCCAATCTTACATCAAGATTCGAAAGCATACTGTCGGGCCTGCGATGTATGTCAACGGACTGGGAAACCATCACGAAGGGATGAGATGACACTTAATCCACAGATGACGCTGTAGCCATTCAAAAAATGGGCGATAGACTTTGTGGGGCCCATCAAACCTCAAGGGAAGATGGGCATGTGCTATATCATCATCGCGACAGAGTACTTGACTTGATGGGCAGAAGCATAGCCGGTCAAGGACTGTACGACCGCTACAACTGCGAAATTTTTGTTCGACAACGTGTTGACGCGATTTGGATGCCGAAAATTCTAATGAGTGACTGCGGAACGTACTTCCGAAATGAAACTATCAGCACACTCACTGAGGAGTTCCAGGTGTATCACCAACAAAGTACGCTGTACCACTTGCAAGCTAATGGGACAGTAGAAGCATTCAACAAAATTCTGGAGACTGCGCTAACCAAAGTATGTAACACGCAACGAAACGATTGGGACTTGCACATACCTGCCATATTATGGGCATACAGAACCACATGCAAAAAATTGATGGGTCAGACACCTTTCAGGTTAGTCTACAGCATGGAAGCCATCATGCAAATGGAATACATTGTACCTAGTCTGCGGATAGCTGCAATAACAGGTATGGTAGACCGCGAGGCCTTGGACGAGAGGCTCATGCAACTGGAAGAACTCGAGGAAGAACAGTTTCTGGCGGGATTCCATCAGTAGGTACAGAAACAGCGCGAGAAAGCTTGGCACGATCGCCATATCAAGTTGCGCACGTTCAAAGTAAACGATTTAGTATTGCTGTATGACAGCAAGTTCAAAAAATTCCTTGGAAAATTTCAAATGCATTGGTTGGACCATATGTGGTCAAAGAGGTCACAGACGGAGGCGTGGTCCAGCCCAGTAAGCTTAATGGGGAGCCCTTCCCAATAGGAGTAAATGGCAGTCGCTTGAAGCCTTACACGAGTGGGCCGGTTCTCTGACTAACCGACCGAAGCCTAGCCTTAGCGCTTCGAGCAGTTGAAAGAAGACGCGGGCCTATAAACAAATCTGCAAGAGCGCTGTGTGGAAAGAGGGTTTTGCGTAGGGCGAGCCTATCGCAGGGATCGCAGTTGCGCATAAGGGGCTACGCTGTTGCACGGACAGGCTGGAAAGTGACTGTTGAGGTCACTGTTCATGACATGATGGTCCATTTAAGACAACAAGGAGCAGACGACGGACAATTAAGACACGGAGTCAGAATTGGATTTGAAACGATCTACCGCCAGTTTTGCATTAATGAGCCAGAAAAGGAGGGAACGGTCGAATTTGAATTTCAACAGGCCTATAAATCATAGATGGTCATCCACCGAACAAACCGTGACATCTTGAGACTTAAGTTATTGCAGTATCCCATAGGTATGAACCTGTCCAACTTTGATGCTTTGAGAGTAAGCCCAGTGGTTGCGACATTGCCAAAAGAGGTGCAGGACCTTTGGGACAGCATAAGGTCGACAGCCAAGACCGCCGCGTCGAGCCCAACGCCAATGGTGAGAGATGTACCGAAAATTCTCAGACAGATAGTAGGACCGGTGCGGATGTCGCTGCGAAACCTGTGGTCTGGTAAGCGATCTGTGAACGATAAGGGAAATATGGTGAATCTTGGGATACAAGACAGAATGTCATTGAAAAGTGTGTCTTTGGGCTGCGTGCCCACGACGAAACTTGAAGATTGGGACCTCGCGGATAGCAGCATCTCTCTTGCAAAAATGCAACACAAGCTTCAATAGACATTGAGTATACTGGACCAGAGTTCGCAACCTTGCTGCTCTTGCACAAAAAGTTCACGCATTTGACCTCTTAGTTAGAGCTAAAATCCTATGAGGGGTCGCTTCTTGTTAACCTGGCAGAGCAGAGTGAGCATCATCAGTTAAGCGAATTAGTAGGGGCAATGGAGTAGGAGCTTGAAGAAGTATTGCAAGAGGCAAGGATGGAGCAACAGATAGTAGTGTGCCACTCACAGGGATGGTGGACCGCGAAGCCTTGGCAGCGCGCCTCGCCACACCGATGAGTGACTTGGGATGAGTCACAATGATTGTGTTGGGGGTCTGTTGGGTAGCGGATTCCCCGCGTAACGGTTTTGGGGCTTAAAGCCCACAATTTTGGGTAAGGGTATTGTAAAATCTCTGCGAAGTGCACAGAGTGCAAAGTGTAATGAGTCAAGTCAAAGGGTAGTTCGCCCTAAAATATTGTAATTTAATCTAAAATGTGTTGGCCTACCCATGGTCCGCGGACCATGGGAATGTATAAATAGAGCGAGGCTCTAAGTGTAGAAGGTAGCTTTGGTTGAGATCTTAAGTGTATGGGTTTCTAAAAGTAATATTCGATCTAAGTCTGTAAGTCTGAATCGAGGGTTGTAGTAGTAGAAGAGGCTTTGCAACTATGTGTGCAGAGGCCTAGTAGAGTCCATCACTGTGTGTGCGGACCCCTGCAGCTGAGTGCACAGGGTGGAATTGGCTTGTATTGGAACAGAAGATTAATAAAAGATAAGTGTTTCAGCCCATAGATTTGTGTGGTTATTCTTCTGTTATGGTTTTATGCATCTCTTTAAAACTTATGTTTGCACGCACTTAATACGAATAGTGAATGATTACTAACGACTACTGAAGTAAGTCAGATCTATAATAAACACACACTAAGGGTAAGAGATCTAGACAGTGCCTCTTCACGCTCGATACTAGGGCGACGCGCAGGTCGGATAACTGCGTCAAATTGTACTTGTGCGAAAGACTGGCTTGCAACCTTTCTAGACTTCATCAAGACATCCCTAGGGTGCAAAAACTTGGTTCCAGCACCCTCCCATAGTACCTCAGGTGAGACCTCAGTCCACGGACTGTTGCCGAAAGGGCCGTTAGTTTCAGGATTTGTTTGGCTAAAACATTTCTGAACTTGGGTTAGGCCCTATCAAGCCAACATGAATCAGAGTTGTGGAGTGGCTTGGTGGACAGTGGCAGTGTTGTCGCGTAGAGTGTCTAGGTAGTGTGACAATGCTTAGACCGGGCCCTGTCACCCTGATCCCCGATCTCTCCGTTTAAGCCATCTCCCTAGGCTAAGGGGGGTAGATCCTATGGGATAAAAGAAGACCAACTGGTAATCAGCTGGCTTGGGAAACACAACGAGGGAAACAAGCACTTGATTGATTTTAAAACTTGATTAGATCTTTAAATGTTTAGTACCAATGCCTTTGCTTAGGAAATATAAATACAAACAAATCTTTCAACAATTGCTTGAAAATATTTACTGAGATGTCTAGCATACGATGAGTATTAAAACATTCAAGCAACCACGATCAATTTTAATAACTTAGCAAAGCTCCAACAATTAAATTTTCAAAAGATAAAATACTTTGAATGACCACAAAATGCTAACCAGTTCATAAAATGAATCACCACTTTCAGATAGCTAATCTTTAGATAAAATTTAAACACATTTAGCTATGTCGAATACCACGAAAAACTTTTCTTTCAATTTTTTTTTTAATTTTTAAATATTTTATTTTTTATAATTAATTAATTTATTTTTTAATTTTAAATAGAAAATCTAAACAAAAATGAATCAAAAACCCTAAGATTAACTTTTATGCCTTTTTTAGGATTTTTATATTTTATTTATTTTTTATAATTGATTTAGAATAAAACTAAGCTAAACTATCCTAAAACGAAAAGAAATGAAAAGTAACAACTAACACCTAATCGTATATATATATATATAAAAAAGCGAATATTTATAAAATGTAAATTCTAAATAAAACTCAAATCTAAATAAAAATAAAAATTTAACCTATACAAAAAAAATCTAAAATTAAAATCTAACTAAAAGGACTAATGTGAACAATAAAATCAAATTAAAAAATCTTACTCTAATCATAAACATAAACAAAGGAGAAATAACAAAATGAATCCGAATGTATCGAATTGGTTTTCTCTTGTGCGCAGACAGACCTTGACGGTGATGTAGACAACGCTTGGGGAGGGATGAAGAACTCACGGGAGAAGCAGCGTATGAGGGAATCGATGGCATCGGAGGAGATTGCTGAGGATGGACGTGAAGAATGGCTCTTCTTTTGCAGGTTGCGTGAAGAAAAAGGGCTGTGTAGATATGGCCACGGGGTAGGAGGGAGCAACAGATGGCAAAGCAACTTGATATGGCAACGTGAATGAGAGAAAGGAGCAGTCGAGAACTTGAAAGGAGTGCGATGAGAGGATGGATAGCAGGTCCGAGGGTTGAAACGACAGAGGGAGGATGAGGGAGCTGGAGCGTAAATGAGGCAGCGAGGAACACTGCGATGGGAGATTGGATTGTCAGCGAGAGGAGGAAAGCAGACAGCATAGGTCGAATGGCAGTGGATGACTGCGTGAAGAGGCAGTGAGTGAAGGAGAACTGGATGCAGGGAGTTGTGGCAGCGTGAGGGGAAAGGTAACGTGTGGAGGTGGATGTGGGTAGCTTAGGAGATGAATGCAGGAGGGGCAGCGTGAGAAATAAAGGCTGCGGAAGTGAGAGTTGCGTGTGGTAATGTGCAAGTAATGAGGGGAATGCGAGTTTGGAAGGGATTGCAGAAGGGAAATGCGTGGAGAGGGACACATGTTTTGAATGGTGAATGGATGCAGGAAGATAGACAACAAAACGCAAGGAGGAAGAGCTGATGGGTGAGCAAGAAAGCGGTGTGGGTAGTGGCAGCGGAGTTCGATGGTTATGCATTGATTGGATGGCAGAGCTGCAGCTTGAAGGACGCAGATCTGGAGGGGTTTCAAAAAACGCAGGTACAGTAGCAGGATAGCATGCAGGAGCTTAGGCAGCATGTAAAGCTTGGAGCGAGACAACATAAAAATTTTGAGATTTTATATCAAAAGAAAAAAAAATTTGACCTTGGGCAGCAAAGAAATTGAAAATGGTGACCCAGAAACCCTTGAACAAATGATTTTCAGAAAACTTAATTAAAATCTTAAATCTTTCTGCTTTGGATTGCCTGATGAAAACCCCACAAAATTTTCCAGATCTGAAGTAAATATTCTTGCCAGAACTGATCCTGAGGCTAGATCTTACCCTCCAAGGCCTAGATCTGGCTTCGGACAAAATGTTTTCTTCTGATGTGCAACCTGCAATAACAAAAAAAAATGAAAACCCAAAAATAATATATGCAAGGATGAAACTAAAAACCCAGAAAACCAGCTAAATAATTATAGTATTCATAGTTTGAAAGCTCTAAATAGACAAATTTGTCAGTATGCCACAAATATTTTTTAGAATCTTAAATTTTGTATGAGGTGCTTCAGAAAACCTTTCATGCATTCACCATAAAATTCTAATAATAAGCCCGGGATCAAAACTAGCTGAGCTCTTCAAAAAATGCTTCTTCGGGAGTTCGCTGGTTCAGCCGAGAACTTCCCCAAACGCCCGATGATCTTGAAATCAAGATTTTCCTACACAACTTACTTCAACCATTAACAAAGAGGGAGAAAACGATACTAAAATCCAGATCAAATGGAGATACCTGCCATAATATTCAGAAATTTAACTACCATTAAATAAGATACTTGTGTTTAAAATCACTCTTCATTAAGCTATCATCAATCGCTGAAATTAAATTTATGCACAGAAATAAAACATCTTACAACATTTCCAGAAGAGTAATACCTACAAGATTTCAACCTCAGAGTCTTCGACTTTTTCCACATTGGTTAGTAGCATATTTTTGGGTTTTGCTCAGCTTGCTTGGCAAGCCCAGATTCCATTGTTTTATCTCATTTTATGCAGTGTTCCATGGAGATGCATCCCCCAGGGTTGGGTGCGTGCACCCCTCGCACCCCACGCACCTGGGACAGGGGGATGTCTGGGGAACTTTTCCCCACATCCTCCTTTTGGGGAGACGCATTTCCCTAGTGTGGGGGACACGACTCCCCAAAAGGGGGACGCCAGACGTCCCCCCTCAAAATGGGCTATGCGCCCCCCCTTAAATTTGCTTGTAAACAATGATTTATGTCAGGGAAAACCTAGTATTTGACCATATTTCCCTACTAATGCTATATGCAATTCATGGTAATGTTCTCCTTTATCTTTCATTTTCCTCCTTTTACTTCAATTTTTGACATTACCATGAAATGACTCAGGATGTTTGAGAGTGGTTCCAACTTCATTGGATTTCATATGGAGAAAGTAGAATTTTAGATCTCATTCAAAATCCAACAGATTTAACAGTTTTTTCAGGAATTCAGGATTCGATGGATTGCAATGTTTCCATTGCATTTTGTCATGTACAAGGGTATGGAATTAGAATTCAATCAAAAGCACCAAGCCCTCTACGCATTTTAGAGTGACTTTTAGACTCATCACTACACTGTTTTTGAGTTTTAGCTATATCAATTTACTATTCCAGACTTTAGATTTCAATATCTATTATAGTCTATTTTTCTTAGTACTAATTAGATTCTAGAATGATGAATTTAAATTTTAAATCAATTTAGAATCTAGAATGATGAATTTAATTTTTAAATCAATGTAGATTCTAGAATGGTGAATAATGAATAATGAATATGGAGCAGAGTATTTCATTATTGAATCTCGTGGTCTATGGATGAATCATGTATGTATTAGTAAGGACGATGAGTATAGATCAATGTATTTCATTATTTAATTCAAATATGTATGTATTATTGTATTTATGTTTTCATTATAGAATATGAATTTGATATATATATATATTGAAAAGGAAAAAAATTATATACCCCGACGTCCCCCCTGTCCCCCCTAAATTTCCCTAAAATTTGAGGGTACTCCCACATGTCCCCTTTGTGCATCTCCCCGCACCTGCATCTCCCCGTCCCAGAGTCTTGGTGGAACATTGATTTTATGTACTCAGATCCATGTTTTAATATAATGGCTCAGATTGTTATGCTGGTTTCATTTGCACATTAAATTTGTGGCCATTATTACTTCATTTGTTGCTGTTCCAAGTTCATTGTTTTTGGTATCTACTGTTGATTTTCCATTAGTAATATCACAGAGTCAAATCATTTCTCTTCCAGAGCGTAGGGAAGGTCTGATTCAAGTTAAATTCTGATAGCAACAGTGGACTATTTTGCCTGCTTTCAGTTACATTTCTCAACCTTGTTCTTGTCTTCTCTAATTATGATTTAGCTAGCTACATTTCATACTACAATCTTAATTGCATATTAGTTGCATTTCATTGAACTCTTAAAACCAGATTACAGCAAGTGGACCATAACCAAAGGGCATGCCATGTTAATGGGGAAAGGTTTAATTGAGCCTTTTGTTGGGTAAGCCTGTGAAGTTGACAAGGGTCATTTGTCCATGTCAACATTGAATTAATCCCCGACTGACAAATTTGAATAAAATGTTGCAATTTTTTAAAAATTCAGAAAAAAAACAACAACAACGCCACAGTTCATTAGAAAAAAATCATCTGCAGTGTATAATTCTCTTATACATAGCCCAAAAGTAAGTTCTATGTTTATATTTTAAATTAATTGAAAAAGAAAATTAAATAATTTGCATTTGTTAGTGCTTTGTTACTTTTTCCCTGAATCTTCAAAAAAATTTCATGGGTTTTTCCTGAGTCCATTTTCTTGATCCCCACCCAGTTATTCCTGTCTGCTTTTTGCAACATTGGCGTAGGCATATCTTGAGTCCTGATAAACTATGGTTCACTTTTCATACAATCTGTCTTTTTGGTTAAATTTTGGTCAATCCTTGTCCTCTGACATAATTATTGCTATGTACTTGAATTGTGACAGGGTTGGTCAAGATATACTTGTCCTTGTCATCATCAGCATGCTTGCATACTTCTTTTTTCTTCAACTTCTTCTGGTAAGAGAAGATTAACTCTTCATTGGTTAAGGATTGGGTTTCCAGGTGAAATTTTCAAAATTTCCACCCTTCTGCTTACTTTCCTCTTCTGAGTTTTTCCAACAATATCTTCTTTTGATAACCAAGTTTAATTTTTGAAGCAGGTTAGTAATATGGGTTCAGAAGCTCTTGCAGTAGCTTTGCCATCTGCATGTGTATTGGGCCTCCTTGCTTCAATGACTGCATCAGCTATGGGTATGTCAGTAAAGCAATCCATTATTTATGGTGACAGTTCAAATTGTTAAACATTAACAACAAAACAATCTGACAAAGCACTAAATTAACACTCTTAGAAATAAGAAACCAGTTCTGCTAAGTAATTGACGCAAATAGAAGGTAACAGGATAACTAAGTTTTCAATTCTAATCTATTTTATTGACTTATGCAGTGAGCAAAAGCCATATCTGGACATATTCTGCATTCCAGTTTGTATTTGTAATTATCTTCATGCTTCTGTTTTACTTAGCGGTATGTAATATTTTTGATAAAACTATCTGATTGTGATAATTGTAGAACTTTGTTTTTAATCTTGATTTAGACAAATGTACATTTAATATGCATGCTATTCAATCTCTTTGCAAGCATGCCTACTTATTGGTTTGTCAATTTTCCTCGAGTGGCAGCTCCATATGGGTGCTGTTTTAGCAGTTTCACTTTCCTATTTGACTGGACTTGGTGCTGCAATGATTGGGAAATCACTTCTGCAATACATGCGATGGAGAGCAAGTGTGAGAAACAGATCAGAGAATTCACAAGATCCTACCACTGTACACCAACTGCAAAATTAGTTTACAGAATGTGTAGAATGATTGCCAATTGCCAGTTTTAAACAATCTTACATGAACAATTTAACAAGCAAGAAGGTGATTCAAAAGCTTTGCCTCTGCCCAGATACTCTTTTGTCACCCAAATGCAAGTTGTCTTAAGTAGCTTACTTGTAATAAAAGATAATAAATGTGCAGAAACTACATCCGCTTCAGAAGCTCCAGTCGTAATAAAGTGTATATATTATCTAATACAATCACACACAACACAGAACACAGTGCTGTTAACTATGTTCTATGCCCTCTAAGAGTCCTACATCCCTGGTTTTACAGTGTTTTTGTTTCTTGGGGAATGAATATGGAAATCATAGATGCTATAATAATAGGCTTATACCTACTAAAAATGGGGCACTTGAGGATCATTAGCCATTAGTTTAAAGCAAATGGCATCTATATAAAGTGATCATCAATTCCCTTAGTTTTTACCCTAGTTGGCAACGCATATTTGGAAATCAATCAAATTTCTTTTCAGATCCTTCCTTTTCATGCTGTTATTGTTTAGTGACGATTAAGAAAGCAGCTGTGCTACTTATCTGATAGGTTCTACATTAATGTTATTATATCAAAATCCTTTTTGAGTTTATACCTAAGTTGCACTGAAACGGATACGGAGAGGGTTTGAAACGGATACGACAAATTTTCAAAATATCAGGATACAATACGGCAAGGAAACGTCATGCATATATATATATATATATATTACCATTCATCTTTTAGAATCTAGAATCTATATCTAAAAATGCATAGTCATCGTTATGAATTCAACATAAACAAATCATCCTCATCAATTCAGCATAAACATCATCATCATCATCATAAGTGATTATTATAGCATTCAACATATTATCATCATCATTAATAATGTAATCAGAAATGCTACAGCCTTTGTGCTTTTGGGTCCAACTCCTTCAAAGAACGTGTCATGCATGGCAAATGATATCTATCTTTTTTGCATGACAATTAAAAGGCCCATGGGATCATTGGGATATTCCATCAAGACCTATTTGAACATTTCAATCTTCTCAATGTCAGCTTGGTCTCATGACTATATGCAGGCACAATATTGGCTAGAGAAGATTTATTATATTGGAGGGATTTATGAAACAAAGTGCAAAATCAATGACAATTAACAAAACCTTAACCAAAATGAAAATCAATTGCTCAAATAAATCTCTTTGCGAAGACATTCATCAAACCCTTTTATTTGCATTTTGAACATCTATCTTTTTCTTAGTAAGAATCCTTGATAAATATATGGAGTGTCGTTGTTTCTAAAGATTTAGAAAAGACTTTATGAGGCTCTGTTTATAGTGAGTTTATTTGCAAATCTGATTTCTTCATTTTTATTATTTATTTATGGCTGTACAAATTTTCAAGCTTTTTAACATTTTAAGGGTGGATTCTGATCACAATTTTGATGGATCCGTGTCCAGAATCTGGAAACCGATCTAAAAAATTTAAATCCCTTGGAAACATATCTAATTCCAAATCTAAAGTTTCCGATTTTTTGAAACAGCACAAAAACGTTTTTACAGTGTTTCGGACAAGAATCGTATCTGTTTATGTATCGGAAACAGAGATCCGCGTTTCCAGAAAATTCTTCAGGAATTTCCGGTAACTTGGGTTTATACTGTTTTCTTTTTACAATAACAAAGGCAACTTAGCAATTTGATATGTTTTGGAGCACTTTCAGATATGCGATAAACTATAATTTGAACCTTTGTTCCAACAACGACCAGAGTTGTGATAAATCAGGAATTGATCAAATCAGCAAGAAATTAACGAATTACAGCAAATATGTTCTCTTCAATTAGGTTGGATTTATTGAGTAAACTTCTTGGAGTTATGGATATTGATTGGCATTGAGATAGGATTGCAATGAACACAGATAATGGCACATGCACTGAATGCAAGACTATAACCAAATATTGTCAATCATCACTTATGTTATGCATAATAAAACATGGGCGTACCATAACAGCATGGAGTATGCAGATGACCCGGACAGAGATAACGGAGTATGCATTGAATGCAAGACTCTAATCAAATATAGTCAATTATCACTTATGTAGAGCAAAGTAAAAGATGGGTGTACACTAACAGCAGCATGCAGTATACAAATAACTTGGGAGTTGATCATTAAAAGGAGTGTGTATTCTGTATAAACATGTAACAATAGTTGAAAATTTCAATTTTTTGGATTGACTATCTTTTAGAAAACAAGGAATGAACTGAAAAGATGTGAAATGGGGGGTTATATTTAGTATATGGGGAAATATTGTTCAAGTCTTAACCAATTATGTCACAAATGAATCAAACTAACTTAAGATAAGGTTGTGATCAGGCTGAAGCCTACAACATCATAACTAAGTGATTTATGATAACGAATCAACATCGTCTCCTTTTGTTTAAAATTTATTGATGCACTCATAGGAGGAATCTTACGTGGTGGGATTTTTATTGTATGGCCCATCCTCCTCTCTCACTGAAGTGATAATAGATGTGAGGTTAATGACGTCAACTTTGCTGGTGTTGGACCAGGTTTAGATACTTATATATGTGGGTGATGTGATGCTTCATTACCAGAAACCTGACCTGATATTGAGACATCATATTTTGGCAAATCCCATGGCTGGTAACCAGATTTTGGTTTCTCGATGAGTAACCCATTTCTTCATAAGACCCCTTAGTTCATGGTGAAACTTGGCTGTTTATTTCAGAAATTGTTGGTGTTTCTCCAGAAATATATGCCATTACTGGAGAATTAACATTAAAAATAAAAAAAATTGAAGAAAGAACAATACCATATGTTTGTGACTTGTGACCCACAAAATGTGGGTAAACCTAGGAGTTTTTTTTTTTTTTTCTCCCCATTGGTCAACTAGCCATCCAATGACCCTACGATTATCCACATATAGCTTTACTTCGGGGCTCTACACCTATGCTCTAGTCAATGCTCTCTCCCATTGAGTATATTTCTTAAAGGAAGGTGGGTCATGCATCAGAAGGTACAATAACCATTTTTGTAATCATGTGCTTTCATTTAATGTTTTGGGCATTACTAATATAGATACAAGCCAAATTGGATGATTAACCACTCTTGATTGTACACTTGTTCCCATACTTCACCTTGGAGGTTATCTTTTGCCCCTGATCTTGATCTAATTAGCATGGTTGTTAATGCCCTAGAAACCTATTTGATGGGCACACATAGGGAAAAAAACCACTATCACCTTAGCACAAACCCCCACTATTTAGATCAAACAACCTCCTAAATGATCAAGGAGGAGTCCCAAATATAACCTAAAGCAATCCCAAGTAAGATCAGTGCCTTAGATGGGGTCACTTGGAGTGGTGGTGTTAATCTCCTGTAACTATCTAGCTAGTTTTTTATGTCATTGTACAACCTAAAACTAAAACAAGGGATTTAGAAATACCAATATACAAAAAATATGGAGTGTAACCAGATAATTGTTCTACATAATTTACTCTAAACAAATATGCAATTATATTTTGGTTTGAACAACTGGTTAGAGACTTAGGGTTCACAATAGCTTGTTATACTATAAAGTTGGACTGTAAAGTCTGTGTAAAAATAGAATCAACGACCTGTTATGCCCAAATTAGCGACATTGCATGTGCCACGCTTCCAAATTTTACATCTAGGGGTGGAGTGGCTTGAGGATGAAAATAGAGACATATGATGCCTCTCCTCAACATATGATTGCTAAAATGTCACTTTCTAGCAAGCTATAATTTTTTTCTTTAGGAATTTGGGTTAAACCCATTTGGGCAAAATGGCCCAAGAATTTCCAGATCTAAATTTTAACTTTAAATGTGGCTGGGAATGAGATAAATTAAACTCTAAATTGTGAAATAATCGTTATTAAGCAAGTTAGATTCAAAGGAAGGACTTTTTAGGTTTAACTTACTTGGAAAAGTGTTGAAACCCTTATTTTTGTTACAAATCCTATATGCTACAACAACTAAATACTTGGATCTACAACATAATTTAACTAGACAAGTATAAAAAGTCCAAATAATATTTCTTGTACCTATCCTTGGTTATATTTGGAAAATTTGTTCAATTTCCCCAATTCAATGCTTGTTAACACGATAAATAAATCAATGAACCAACAAGCAAATAAATCCTAAGCTAATGCCTAAAATAAAATATTTTGAATTTTTGTAGAAAAATGGTTGTTCAGTTTATACATATGTCCAACAAACTTCACCCTTGCTAGAGTGTGAAATAAACACCTTCTTAAGTTGAACGAGCTTGATCAATCAATTGAGTGGGTTTGGTCTCAAAGAGAAGTCGCCCGCACTATTAATTTAATACCCTTAATAAAATTTGAACCTAGCTAGGAGCAACCCTTCGTTTTGGCATCTTCAACCTTCAGATCATGTGTGAAGACGAATAGGAAATCTTACATGATTCAAACCTCCCCTACATAATGGGTTAGTCGCTTAGATTGATCCACCTACAAAACAAAATGGCCAAATGGGGTTTTACCATAGTTTTCCCCTTCCATGTGACTATGTAGCCCCTCAATGGCATGATTTGTTAACTTATGTGTAGTTTTACTAATTATTATGTTTATTAGATTAAACTCTAATACCATAAGATTAAAAAAATGAAGATAAAAACCACTCCACACATTGTATACAAAAATTATAGATAATGGTTTGTAAAAGTGATCTCTTTATTATTCGATGGCACAAATCTTATATCAAAAAAAAATAGTACGGTGAGGGGAGGACAACCTTTTATACAACAATTTGCAAGAATGTTATGCAACCAACTCCTTAAAAATTATCCTCCTCAAGGGGGAAACCTCCTTTACATTACTTAAATGAACAATTCTTGGATGATTCAAATGATAAGATTTCATTAGTATATATAGGAGTCTAAGGGGTAACAATATAATCAGAATTTACATAACAATAATAATGTGAGGACACAACAATAACAATAGTGGACTTCTATGAGGCACAACAATAAGAATAGGGGGCTACACTAATAACAATTAGGGGAATACACTAGTATTATAGGGACCTAACATGCCCCTCTCTTTAAAAAAACTGGTGTCCTCAACGCTTGAGTAGCTTTGGATGCTTCTATATAAAATTATCATCCTCCCATGTAGAATCTTCAACGGTTAAGTTCTTCCACATAATGAGATACTCTAAAATTAATTGATTTTGTAGATGTCAAGTTCTTGTTTTTGTCACTGCTTCAGGTTGAAATATGTTTTTTCCTTCTTAGTCAAGTTTTGACAACACTGTTTGAACTAGGAGTTTGTCACCGATAACTTTCTTTAAGCATGAAACATGGAAAACTGGGTGTACTCGAGAAGATGCAGGTAGCTCCAATTTGTATGCCATAGTACCAATATTTTGCAACACCTTGTAAGGACCATATTACTTGGGTGATAATTTATTATCCTTTTTAGGTTGCTTGAAGGACATTTGTTTATATGGTTGTAGCCATAAAAAATACCCAGTCACCTACACCAAACCTTTTTTCACTGTGATGCTAATTGACATGTTGTTTCATTCAATTATGTGCTAGAGTGAGGTTATCCTTTAAGAGTTGGAGAACTTATTGTTGATGCTCGATGTGATCTTCCATTGCTTGAACCTTAGAATTTTCTCTTAAAGATGATGTGATGGATGGTGGATGATATCCATAAAGTTCCATAAATGGGGTTATTTTTTCTGCAGTATGGAAGGAAGTGTTATACCACCATTCAGATAGAGGTGACCTCTTGACCCATTATGTTTGTTCATCTGATACAAAGCAACAAATATATTCTTCGAAACTTTTGTTCACTATCTTAGTTTTCCCGCCAGACTAAGGATGATAAGATGAGCTATGAGCTAGTTGAATACCAAGGCAAGAAAATAATTCTGTCCAAAAATTTCCAGTGAAAATGGGATCTTTGTCATTTACAATAATCTTTGGGTTTCCATGTAGCTTTTGAATTGTTTCCATAAATGCAGTAGCAATTGTACTGGTTTTAAAAATATGAGATAATGCACAAAAGTGTGCATACTTGGTAAGTCTATCAACTACCACCATGATGACACTTTTTCCTTCAGACTTGGGTAAACCTGTGATAAAATCCATTGAGACTTCCTCCCAATGCTGACTTGGAATGGCTAAAGTTTGTAACAGACTCGGGGTCTTAATTGTTTCAATTTTATTTTGTTGGCAAACCAAACATTCTGCCACAAACTTTTGAATATCAGATTTAAGGCCATCCCAAAAAAATCTTTCTTCACCATGTGATAAGTTTTCAAAAATCATGAGTGCCCTCCTAAGGGGGAGGTGTGCAATTCCAAAAGAATATTTTTCTTGTGTTGGGCATTCTTACAAAGATATAAGCGATATTTGTACCATAGTGAATCATTTTTTCAGCTAAATGTATTAGATGTACTAGGATCTTGTTGCAACTTGAATGAGTGCCCACACCTCTTCGTCATTCTTCCATTCATCCCTTGCTTTAGTTATCCAATCAGGTTGGATAATAGAATGTCACAAAACAATGCTTCCACATCCTCATTCTTTCTTGAGAGTGCATCTGCAACAACATTTTTCTTCTGTTTTTGTACATGATTTCAAAGACATAAACAACATCTTTGTGACCCATTTTTGTTGCTCTTCTGAAGATAATCTTTGTTCCAAAACGTATTTAAGACTATCATGATCCGATTTTACCTTGAAGTGTTTTCCCATTAGGTAATGTCTCCATTGTTTTAGTGCATGTAGTATTGCCAACATTTCTTTCTCATAAATATGTTTGTGTAAATACTTTCCTTTGATTGGATGACTTTCAAAAGCAATGGGTCTTCCTTCTTGCATTAAAACAACACCAATTCCATTTCCCGAGGCATCACATTCCACAACAAAGTTTTTGTGAATTCAGGTGTAGCTAAGACTGGTGCTTAGCACATTGCCTCTTTAAGATGTTCAAAGGTCTTAGTCGCTTCTTGAATCCAAGAAAATGCATCTTTCTTCAGTAGTGTTGTTAGAGGTGTTGTTATTCTCACATAATTCTTAACAAACTTGTGATAATACCCTATCAACTCGAGAAATCCTCAAAGATTATTTATGGTTGTAGGGATTTTCCATTCCTTAATTGCTTTAATTTTGTTAAGGTCTACCTTAACACCCTAATGAGATACAATATGACCCATGTGAAAATTTGGAAGCACAAATTTCTATTGCAACAACTGATTAAGTTCCTTCTATTTGTTAATTACTGAACAAATTACTTATTGCTTTCTACAACAAATATCGAAACTAATACATTACAACCTCCACTAATTAAATTATATGCTAAAATAAGAAACTGAGCAAGAAAGAAATACACAACACATTACACCATTGTTTTTGGACAAGTGTCCCTGGAAAAACCCAATGTGGGAAAACTGATGTAGCAGTTGAGAATTTTATTAGTAAGCAGTAGTAATTCTGAGTACAATTCGTTGGATGCTCAATTGGCTATTTGATACAGAGAGAAAGTGGGCAAAACAAATAGTGAGTTGATCTCACCTTATCACTGGAAGAACCGAATCTGATCTCGCTGGAAATGAGCCTCTGCGTCCCTTTTGCGTTAGCCTCTACGCATAACTGTGTCAACCCCACGCAGTCTCTGCATCACCTCTGCTGGGACTGCACTCCTTGTTCTTTTGATCCTCTGATGGCTGGAAACTTTAGCTCTTAACCTCCTGGTATCACACTCCGGTTACCGACTTCTGAAACTCAATTTTCTTAGCAGGAATTCGATCTCCCTCTCAAGCTCTATGCTGCCACAGCGTGGTCGAGCGTCAGCCTCTATGGACATCGTTTTTCCCTCTCTGCCTTGTACTCTTCGGTCCAGGAAAAATTCCCTCCGGATACTATCTTTGCCCCTCATTGCAAAAGATCGCTTCGCATTCCTCTTTCGACAAATGTTATGCTTCAGAAATTCAATCTTTTGATCTCCACTCGATGTATTTTCCGAATGCCCATCAAGCCTCCTCTTATAATCCTTTTGTTGAAAACCAACGGCCTAGATTATATTCTAATCAATGGCTCAAATCATTTTGGCTTGATCTTCGTCTTCTTCTAGAAGTTTTACCCACAGTTTGATTAATAACCTCTAATTATTTTAATTACCTAAGTTTAGACTTAGGCACCCATTAAAAATAATTAATTATTTTCATAAAATTGATTTTGGGTGGAATTTCCCAAAACTATTTTTGGGTATTATGGAATACATGTGTCCAAGCCTCCCTACAGATTTTGAGGCTTAGAGCACATCCGATGCTACTAAAAATCAACACTCCCTCTTAGCGAGGAATGTGCTTTAGTAATGTAACCTGCTGAAGCATCACCCTTCTCTATAACATCTCCCTCTGTGTTGTTGATGTCTGACATTGCTGCCTATCAACTACTGTGCAAACGTTTCATTTGTACTGTTGCTGACACTACCACTGCCAACACTGCATCTATACTACAAATCCCTCTCAAATTATACATTTGTGTTACTGTTGGCCCTGCCACTGCCAACACTGCAACCTTCTCCAAGTATTGCATCAACAACGAAAAAGCATCCAAAATTATTGAACAGGTGTTCAGTATGATGCATCTGTTGCTGGAGTTCTAACTATTGTTAGTCTTTGCACTGACCCTCTGAAGCCTCTGCGTTGCTGTTGACTCTACACTGTGCTAATTGTAGTGTTGCCAACTCTGCTATGCGCTGCTAAGTTTCTGGCACCCCTAGCTACTGCAACTGTCACTCTGACACTCCTTCTGCACCAGCTAACACTGGTCCATCCTAGTACTTCTAATCTGGGATCTCGTAGCAAGGTATTGATCCAAGAGGTGGACTCCTTAAGGATATTGCCCATCTGCAGTCCTTTCGAATTACAGTTCTATATCACCCCACCTTTGGGCGATCATGGCAAACTCCTCCTCGATCTATGCGGATGTAGCCTTTATATCATGCCTCTCGTCCTTGTCCTTCTTCTTGAGAGGACACTCTGTAGCGTAGTGACCAAGTTCGCCACACCGGAAGCACTTGATCTTCGAAATATCTTTCTTCTTCTTATGCTGCTCCTACTACCCCTAAGATGCGAGGGCTGCATTTTCATCCTCCTCCTTTGACTTTGTCCCACTGTTGTTGTTGCTACTGTTAAGTTTGCACTTGAGTAAGTCTCTCCTCATCTCTTCCTGCTGAAGAGCAGCCCACATCCCTCCCCAATCTGGCAATTGTTCTTTGCCCAGGATGCTCTTGAAAAACACTTGCCATTCTTCTAACACTGAATTTAGGGCCAACCTCACCATCTCGGTAGGCTGAGGTGTTAACCCCACAACTGTCAACTCATCTCGGGTTTCCTGAAGTATTGCAAGGAACCGATCAATGCATTCCCCCTTTTGCATCTGCGCGGATCTCATCTTCTGCTCCAAGTACATCTTCCGCTACATGGAAGATCCATGATATAACAAGGACAAGGCATCCCACATCTCCTTGACAATCCCTTTGCCTGAGATGTGACATACTACATGATCCTTCACTCCATCGAGGATCATCTGCTTGGCCTTTGCCATCTCTCCCTTGTACTTTTTGAGCGAATCTGGATCAACGGGCTTAGCTACCACACTCACTCTCGACTTATATCTTGAGAAAATGTTCATCAATAAGACATGACATCCTCGCCTTCTAGATCACATAGTTGGATGCACCATCCAATCGATCTTGATTTCGTAACCCATTGGCTGCAATCTCTGCTAATGAAAGTGTCAAACTTTTTCCTCTCTCCTCTGTGCAACACTGGGCTAGCCTACGCACTCCCTGCTAGGGTTAGTAGATATTCTCCTCTATGCTACTACTCAGCAATAGAGAAATTGAATTCCCTAGCTAGGAATTATCTGAGGAAGAAATTCCCTCAATAGTGTCTCTTGTCTTCCTTTTGATGATTTTCTTCCCCAACAACTGCTGCAGAAAACTACGTCACACCAAAAAAATGCCTCTTTGCTGAAGCTGTTGCGTTTCTCCCTTTGACACTGGTAAACTTCAATCTGGAAGTCTTACCTCTCTGTGGACTCACTCAGAGAGAGACCTTCCTCGAAAATCTTTGCTCTCTTGGCCTGGACTGCACAATCCCTCTCGGGATTTGATTTGCTGCGTACGCAACACTTCGACCCTCCTCTTCAGTGATGGGCTCTTCCGACTCTTCTCTCTTGTTTTACCTACAACTTTGATACCATGTGAAAATTTGGAAGCCCAAATTTCTACTGCAGTAACTGATTAAGTTCCTTCTATTTCTATTGCAACAACTGATTAAGTTCCTTCTATTTGTTAATCACTGAACAAATTACTTATTGCTTTCTACAACAAATATCGAAACTAATACACTGCAACATCCACTAATTAAATTATATGCTGAAACAAGAAACTAAGCAAGAAAAATACACAACACATTACACCGTTGTTTTTGGAAAAATGTCCCTAGAAAAACCCAATGTGGGAAAACTGCTGTAGCGGTTGAGGGTTTTATTATTAAGTAGAAGTAATTTTGAGTACAATTCGTTGGATGCTCAACTGGCTATTCGATATAGAGAGAAATTGGGGAAAATAAATAGTGAGTTGATCTCACCCTGTCACCGGAAGAACCGGCTCTGATCTCGAGGGAAATGAGCCTCTGCGTCCCTTCTGTGTTAGCCTTTGCACAGAACTGCGCCAATCCCACACGCTCTTTGTGTCACCTCTGTTGGGACTGCGCTCCTCCTCCTTCTAATCCTATGCTGGTTGGAAACTTTAGTTCTTAGCCTCCCAATATCACACCCTGGCCCCCGGCTTCTGAAACTCGATTTCCTCAACAGGAGTTCGATCTCCCTCTCAGGCTCTACGCTGCCACAACGTAGCTCTACGTGGCCCAGCGTTAGCCTCTCTGGACGTTGTTCTACCCTCTCTGCCTTGTACTCTCTGGTCCATGAAAACTTCCCTCTGGATACTGTCGCTGCCCCTCACTGCAAAATATCACTTCGATTTCCTCTTTCGGCAACTGTTGCGCTTCAGAAATTTGATCTTCTGATCCCCACTCGATGTATTTGCCAAATTCCTTTCAAGCCTCCTCTTATAATCCTTCTGTTCAGATTCAATGGTCCATATTAGATTCTAATCAATGGCTCAGATCATTTTGGTTTGATCATTATCTTCTTCTAGAAGTTTCACCCACAGTTTGATTAATGCCCTTTAATTATTTTAATTTCTTAAGTTTAGACTTAAGCACCCATTAAAAGTAATTAATTATTTTAATAAAACAGATTCCGGGTGGAATTTCCCAAATGATTTCTGTGTATTGTGGAATACATGTGTCCAAACCTCCCTGCGAATTTTGAGGCTTAGAGCATATCCGATGTTACCAGAAATAAGCAACCCAAATATTCCACCTCCTATACTCCAAAGAAACATTTGGAGGATTCTTCATATAATTGTTTCTCCTCCTATAGTTTTAACACTCTGTCAACATGTTGAACATGATCTTTCTAAGACTTGTTATAGACTAGTACATGATCAAAAAATATTTACACAAATTTTCTAAGGAAGGGTTTGAAAGTGGAATTCATCAAACCTTGAAATGTGGAAGGTGCATTAGTAAGGCCAAAAGGCATGACCAAAAATTCATAATGACCCTCATGAGTTCTGAATGTTATTTTCAGAATGTTTTTAGTCTTCATTCTAATTTGATGATATCCTCAACTAAGATCCAGCGTGGTGAAGTAAATTGCTCCATGTAATTCATCCAACAATTCATCAATGATAAGGATGATAAATTTATCTTTAATAGTGATCTTGTTGAGCTCCCTATCATTCATACACATACACCATTATCCATCATTCTTGTGCACCAACACTACTGGAGTAGAGAAAGAACTTTGATTAGGTTGAATTATGCCAGCCTCTAGCATTTATGCAACCATATGTTCAATTTCACTTTTTTGGGCATAGGGATATCTGTAAGGTTTGATGTTTATAGGAACACGTCCTGGAATCAAATGAATAACATGATCATGATCACAGATAGGTGGGAGGCTTTTGAGAGTCTCAAATGCCTTGGAATGATTATCCAAGACTTTTTGGAGATGTGGAGAAATAGATTATTTTGATGTTTGAACATGTAGTGAGTATAATTGTGAAATTACACCTCGTTGGTCGTTCTTCAAAAGCGTTGTCATGTCATTAGAGCTGATTATCTTTCCTGGTTTCCTTGCAATACCCCTTAATTCAACTTCCTTTCCTTCCCAAAAAAAGTTCAAGAAAAGTTCAAGAAAATTAAAAGTTATTGTCTCCAAAGATTGTAACCATTGGACTCCTAGTACAACATCAACACCACCCATTGGAATGGAAAGCATTGGCCTATTCAATACATATTCCCCCATGGTTAGCTTGTATTATGGAAGTTTCCAAAGAAATTTATAGTTCTTCCATTTGCAGTCATGACTTAACACCTAGGTGCCAGATATATAAAGCAATTCAATTCTTTGGCTATCTTACAATGAATAAAATTATGAGTACTACCTGAATCAATCAACACTATTACCTTTTTCTTCTTGATATATCCTTCTATCTTGATAGTTTGAGGAGTGGTAATTCCCGCCAATGAATTGCAAGGTATTGTTGGATTCACTTTTTCTTTCTCTGGGGTTGGTTCCTGGTGTATATCCTCCTCTTTTGATGTTTCTTGTTCTTTTTCTTCCTCTGCTTCCAAATTTATGTAGAATAATTTATTCTCAGCACACTTATGACCTTTACTGTATTTTCTATCACAAATGTAACAAAGCGCTTTTGCTCTTTTTTCCTTCAATTGTTGTGGCGTCAACCTTGTAAGTTGTGGAAGGCTAGGAGTAGCAACACTTCCATCTTTATAGTTGTGAGTGGTATACTTTCTTATTGCCATAATTTTTCTTTCAAATTTTCTTGCCACCATTATTGTCTTCTCCAATGAAGCAGGGTCTTAAAGGCGAACGTCATGTTGGATGTTATCCTTCAAAGTCTCTATGAATACATCAATCTTATGCTCCTCTAGGATATCAGTTATCCTAATATTCAATTTTTGAAAGTCCTCAATGTGCTCTATTATTGAACCCTTTTGTTTGAGATTTATCAATTGGCTAAAGAAGGTGTTGCTCTTTTTACTCTCATAATGTGCTATCATTTCCTCCATAAAAATTGACCAATTGACAAGTGGTTTACTAGAACAAAGACATCAATACCATACAAATTGATTGGTTTTTAAATATAAAGATGCAATATGTACCTTTTATGTGTGTTGCACATCATTTACATCAAAATATTTCTCCATCTGTAGTATCCATGTCACAAGATCCTTGACTTCAAACTTCCTCATATCTATCTTTGGAATGTGGTCATTCTTAAACACCATATTTGAGTCTCTAAAATTATAATTCATATTTCTTTTGTCTAGATCATGATTTTGATGGATTACCTTGTCACCACCAAGAAATCGTTCTTGCAACAATTTTTTCAAACCTTCCATGTTTGCTTTTAAACCATCCATGTCATCTTTGGTTGCTCTTTGTGAGAGCAAAATTTGTTGCACTTGGTCTCATAATTTTGATATATCATGCTACAATTCTTCCTCGTCATGCGTCATTGTAGAGTTTTCTGAGGGCTTAATAGGTGTAGAATTCTTTTGTTTTGGAGGCGTTTTAGAACCAAATACTTATATTTATGCTTCACTATTCCCTTTGAATCACTTCAAACTGGTTTTTCAAACAAAAGTTATGACAAAATTTAAAAAATGCACACATTTTTCTTGTTTTTTTTGGACCTCGATATTGGAATTGTTGTATCTTTGTAATTTCGGATTTCCAAGGTCTGCATTTCGGTCCTATGGTAGCCCTATGAATCATATTTCCAATGCCACAAGTTAGACCAATATTGGATTCTTCAATATAGAGTTATGCCATATCTCCCACGATGGCTTGATTATGGACTAGTTCAGTAAAGAGAAGTTGCATGGAATGCCACGTGTCATAGTTTCAACATTCGACCCTAAAATTTCTATTTAAAAAACCACAGTCCATGTACTTTCATCCAATTTTTATAGAATTCAAATCCGATGTCTAAAACAAAATTTATGATGATTTTCCCTAGGTCCCCTGTTTGAGATGGAATTCTGGGGCCTACAAAAACCATAACTTCCCCAGATCATATATCAAAAAATATAGTGAACCAAGATCCGAAATTTGTAGACGAATTTCACCAAGATTTCAGTTCCACGTGGTCGAAATTTCAGCTTCTAAAGCCTCGTAGAAAAAACCTTATACTGAAAATGCTAAGATGGCCTGTTTGAAGAAGCGAAACCCTAGAATCCAAAGCTTTGATACCAAATGTTATGAAATCAGCTCACAGAAAAGATAGATCAACGACTTAAAAATTATTTTCTTCGAAGGGGAAAACTTTTTTACATTACAAAAATGAAGAATTCTTGGATGATTCAAATGATAAGACATCCTTGGTATCTATAGGAGTCTTAGGGGTCACAATATAATCAGAATCTACATAACAATAATAATGTAAGGGCACAATAATAACAATAGTGAGCTTCTATTGGGCACAACAGTAACAACATGGGGGATACATGAGAAAAACAATAACAATAGGGGGCTACACTAATAACAATAAGGGAAATACACTAGAATTATAGGGACCTAACAAAGAACTAGACAACAACTAGTTAATGGCTAGTTGGACTCTTCCTCGAAGTATTATTTTACTAGTCATCCACAATTTGGAGACTTCGTAATTTTTCTCATAGAATATTTCATTACAATTGTTTAATTGCCCTTCAAGGGGTCAACTTGACTAGATTTCCGAATTTAGTTGATGAAGCCTTTTCTAATGGTCTGGTATGGCCAAAAGAAGAAAAATAGTATATAATAATAGCTCAACGTTCCACTTATTTTCCTTGGAAGAAATTTGACTTGGTCATTTGGATGAATAATTTATCTTCTAACAACTAATTTCTTGGTCCATTATTCAACTACTTTGTTCATGAAGTCTCCAATGTCTAGTTAGATCTTAACAACTCATTGACTTGTTCAACAACTAGTTTAAATTGATTTTTTATTTCAGTAACTCAAACTTAAGCACCTTTTTCTAGTTATTCAATGACTTGATGAATTTGTCATTTTTGAAAATTAGGTTTGCTATAACTTGAATTGATTTCATTTGGTTCTTGCTTCATGTAACCAAATTAGTCTTTGCATTACTACATCATCACTATCTTACATGTCATTCTACCTTGTGTTGCATCTCTAACACCCTTGGGAGTTTGGAGAAACCAAGACATGGGTATTGTTTTCCTCATTCTATAAACCGATTTTGACATATTGTATGTCAAATTATGTTAAAATATGTCCTTCTTATGCCACTTGGAAACATTTCCTGTAATTCCATCATGTTCAAGCGTATGATCTCTAAATTCTTTGAGGATTTGGAAAATATTAATTATAGGTTTTGTTCCTCTCATTGAGTAGAACACTTTTGATATAACACACATCATTTTTCCTGATAATGTTCTTGTTTTGCCATATGGAAGCCTATTTGACCTATTGACCAATTTTGACCAAGTTGTAACTAACCATTACCACCAATGATTGGAAAAATTCAATGTGGCATGGACTCCTCTCATCAAACTGAACATTCTGAGACCAAGTTGACATTTTGACCACTAGGATCACTTTGCATTGGGAATCATGTACTTCCTTAGGAAATGTGACAATTGTCAAAAATGAGATTTCTGTGCATGAGAGTTGTTTAATGAATAATGCACCAAATTCAAGGCCACCTATAGACTTTATAGACCATAACCATGTGGTAAATACATAGGTGCACCTTTACATGCATTGTATTGGCACATACATTGATGATCATCTCTACAAAAGCAGGCTCCCATAAAACCATGAGTCCTATAGTAACATGTTGTAATGGCTACAACCACCCTCCAAAATTTTTCCTTAGCTTCGTTTTGGAGCCTCCCTACCAATCTTTCACAACAGCATGTCTTGCCTTGTCAAGTACACAAGCTTAAGTGATTTTCTTGTAGATTGATAGCATGTCCATCAAAGCTTGTTGCATCCCCATCACAAGCTGTTTCACTGGAATTGGTCTAACTATAGGCTGAGTAGCTCCATTAAGAAATTGTGCAATTCTAGAGGGCAACCATCCTTCCCTCTGAAAATTGTGCAATTTTGTCTGGCAGCCCGTTGGGCTCCAGAATTGTGCAAATCTACCTGTCAATGTTCACTGAGAAAATTGCGCAATTCCTCCCAGGAGGGTTTCTTAGCCCAGAAATTGCACAATTCTGGGTAGAATTCAACTGCTTAGTCCCAGAAATTGCGCAAACCTTCTAGGCAGCCATCCCAACTCCCTCCCAGAAATGCGCATTTTTTCCTCTTAGTTGAGCAGATCGATGCATGTGCCTTCAGGTTGACTGGTTCCCTCCAGGACTGAGTAAAACTGATTTGCATGCATGGACAACTTCTCCCAAGGCAGCATGCAAAGATGTCCTTTGATTCAGGGATCTATTTTTAGCAGTTGGAGGTTACATGCAAGGATCATTTCAGAGACCTCCCGCCAAGTGTCACCTTTCCTATATTTGTGGCATGCGCGTCACAACCTCGATTTTATCAAAAATCATCAAATAGACATTGTAGAGCTCATTCCTCACATCGACTTTGTAGTTCTGACATCCAACATTGCATTTAGAAGTAGTCGGCACATTCAACTCAACTGTTTTGGGGTAAGCTCGCTTTTCATGTCTTGCGTTGTGTTTCTGTCGCTTTTTTTGTATTGCCTCATGTGAGTTCTGTCTGCTTGATTTTAGTAAGCACTTGTTGTTGTTTGCATGTATGTTAGCTTGTATAAGCATTGTTTCAGTTTTCATTTGCATCTCACTACTATCGCATGCATGACACTGTTTTGCACTAACGGTCGTCGTTGCGGCGACTCACTTCACACACATGCATGCTTTCCCGTTTTCTGAATCGTGCACTTGTTGTTTGCATGAATGATCATTCACTCTTGTTTGCACTCATCTCACCATGCATTCATATTTCTCATGTTTTCAGTCGCCCATTGGTCAGACTGGGTTGCCTTGGCCTAGATCGTGCCTTGCCCGCTAGCACTGCGCATTTCTGGAAGTGAAGGCTCTCCCTTCCCTCCAGAAATTGCGCAAGCCTAGCCAAGCACCGACCTCCAGACTTGCATTGCGCAATTCTTGGAGGCAGTGTCCCGCTGGCCCCAGAAACTGTGCAACGCAGTTTGATGGTTGCATGTCACTACTAACTGAATTTGTGCATAGCGCAATTTCAGTCTTTAGCAGGCCAAGATAGACTATGCGTTGCATAGTTTGGCAGTCAGTCTCTCGACCTCCCGACGGAAATTGCGCAACCTTCATAATCAGTCACAAGTATGTTGAAAGTTAGTTCTCAAGTTCATTTTGGTTTCTGACTGATAGATTGCTTGGCATGAGTGTTTCCATGTCTCTAGGTATCGCAGGTGTTTATCTGTCTCTCAGCAACACCAATAGTTTCTAGGAGAGCAGAGTTGAAGACACCATTCAAAGCACACTTGGGGATGTAGTGGATCGAGTGTCTATGAACTTGCCTACCCATGAAGACATCAAGTTGTTTATAGACAAGGACATCAAGGTTGTTATCACCCTGTAATTTGAAGGCTGTAGGATAAATGACAAGAATGTAATATCAAACCATCTTCGGGATGGGAATCTAGCGCTTCCAATCTGAGAGAGGGCTCTCTCTATAAAATTTATCTTTGTTGCTTGAAAATCTTAGACTAGTTATGATTGTACTTGGGTTTTGGGTTTTGAGTTGGGTTTTGGAAGACTGGTTGTATTCAATTTAATTAGCATCTATTGGGCAATGGAGTCAAAAGGTAAACTGGATGGTTGCATCAATTTTTCACACAGTAAACTCAGGGCAAGTTAGGAATATTTACTGGATCTTTCAGAATAATAAGTGGATGATGGCAGAACAAAGAAAACTTTCAGCAGAACCAAAGAGAAATTAAGAATTCTTTAGTGTAGCATTTAGTCAATCAGGCAGAACTAAAGAGCAGTCAAGATTTCTTTAGTGTGGCCTTCAGTAGAAAACATACAGATTGCAAAAGCAATGAAAATAAGGTACTCAAAAGTAAATCCTATTCATCACATTTATGTTTTGCTATTGGAATTTAGATGATTACAGTGAAGAGATGACAGTGAAACACTTGAACATAAGAAAAACATCACCAGTATTTAAGCCACAAGAATCCTATGAATGGTCTTGTTAGTATTGATGCTCCAGTCCTTTAAAAAAAATTTACAATGCTCCAACATATCACTAATATTTATGATCTCAAACAATCCACCCCTAATACTTCAAAAGCAGAAGTATTTATACAAAATTTGCAAATTGTTTACAATAATGTTGTCTCTAATAGACAGGACATTTTTAGACTATAGATGAACTAAAAAGCTCTAACTGCTGCAGATTAATAGTTCTGGTGGAATGTGATGTGCACATGTTGTTGCTGTGGAAGTGGGAGCAGGTAGGATGTGGACCCAAATTTGTGGATGTGCTCGCAGCTGAACTGGCAGATGTAGATGTATCTCTCTTTTTCTTAGTAATTCACTCCACTGCTTGTTGATCCTCTGACTTGATAATCTGAGACTTCCCTCACTAATGGCTGATCCTCTGAATGCCCTGCTGTTTTATCATCCATTAGTGTCACAAAATATTTTGGAAAATATATAATAATATATATATTTGAATAATATTTCCAAAACATTTTAAATGAAATTTATAATTAAATTTTTGCAAAACCATGTGTTGTTTCCAATCCCTCGTTTTGCTTTCTCTCTCCATGAATTCACAAAACCATGTGTACTTTTGTTTCTATTACTCCTTCCTCTGTAAATTCCTTTTACCCTTGTAGAATACCTAGATGGTTTTTCAAAACCATGTGTTGCTTTGTATGGTTGGAAGAGTAATCTCACTTTATTCTTTTACTTTCACCTGCAACATGATTTTACACCTGTAAATTGATTTCACCATGCTTGTAAATTGATTTAACTTTAATCTTCTATCGTGAAATGCATTTACATGAATGCTATCTTTGCTCACTTGTACATTAATTTCATGTGAAATTTTCCCTTTTATTTTCTCTGATAAATTCATGGCATCCGTGAATTTTATTTCATGTCATTATAAAACCATTTTACCTTTGAATCTCATTCCACAACCTTAGTCTCATATTTATTGTAGCTATATAATTTTACCTCAAGTATGGTTTCACCTGTAGCTTTGAAATATTACCGCATTCTCATATCTCCGTACTTCACTTGAAATTAATCCATCCTATATTCCTGTAACATTTATAATATTCAAAACCAAAACAGTTAATGGTTTATAGAACAACTTTCAAGTTGTAGGGTGGTATTATTTTGGAGGATGCGATATAACATGGGGCTGCCATGTAGAAAAAAGGGGGGGCCGGGAAAACAACTAATTTAGTGTGCTTTTGGGATGTTAAGTGTTGGACGAGCTGAGCGTGCGATATGGAATTTTAACTGTTCATTTATTTTTACCAATCTCGAGGCAAATAAAAATTATGGAGGTTTAATTCTTAGTGCGGGGTGGGCCATTGGTTGACTTTGCAGGGGAAGAGGTAGTATAGGCTTGACGGGAGAAATTAATATAAAGTCTAAAACTTTATATTAATAGGGTTATGTAAAGTAAGGGGTAAAAAGAGGGATTATATATATACACACACACACACACACACACTTTATGGGATTTATCCCACATTCACAAGGGAACATTCTTCATGATGGTTTATATAATCCCATAGTTACATTGTGTTTTGACAAAATAAGCCCAAGGCTACCCACTTGTGCTTGGTGTTAGGTGTGCTAGGCTTAGGTATTGTGAATGCAGGTCACATGGAGATGGAGCGGGAACTAAGGTTTCAGGCTTATTTTTTATGCAAATTTCAGTAAAATCCAAGGCTTTAAAACCAGAAGCTCTACAATATATAACCTTTTTGTCACACAAACTTATTCTTAATGATTTGAAGCAGGTATTCGACTTATGTTGGGGTAATATTCAGATGAATTAACAAGGAAAGTGGGTGATAAAGTAGGAAGCTGAGTAAATGATGATGCAAAATGGAGAGGAAGCGGGGTGAGTCAACAAGCCAAAAGCTTCATCATGAGAGCAACAAATAATATCTGAAATCATCAGATTTCCTATAATTAGAGGACCCTAACAAAGGTAATATGGCAGCAACATCACAACAAGAAACACCATCAACAACAATTGAAGGCAGCATACCTACATGCAACAAATGCATGAGAAAGGTTGTTGACAACACAGAGGTGGAACAAAGTTGCAAGCTCAAGCAGAGCCACTTGTGATGAAAGAAACTTTGGGGATCGAGGCTATGAGGTGACATCGCCACACGAACATCGTGTGAAGGAAAAGAAAATAATAGAGAAGGAGTTTCATGTGCTGAAGCAACAACTCGAGGAAGAACAGGAGTTGCACAAACATGAGAATGAGTTACAGAAGGAACATGTACAAAAGGGGGTGCAACATGCACATACGGATGAAACTGCACCTGTACAAGTTATAGATCCATTCCAATAGCTGGCACGGAGCAGACAAGGTGAGTAGTGATGTTGATCGCATGAAAGGGAATTCAACAACATGCATGTCATTGTGTGCACGCATGAGATCCACCCATTTGGCACACTCACCGAGGTGAAGACAAGAAGCAAGTTTGACTAGGGATGAACATGCAGTTTGACAATTGGTTCGCATGACCACCAACACACACTTGAAGATCAACACAGACACTATGCATCATTGTGTTTCTGGTTCAGCTACATCCAAGAAGACCATGCACATGCTATCATACGAGTGGGACGTAGGAGCCATATCAGTGTACCCGGATGCAACGACAGTAAGAGTTCGCTTCAGCAAGATGTCACCATTGAGTGCACGGACACCATCACAGACAACCAAGCTTGGCATCAGTTCGCCACCATCGACCATCACAAGGATGTCAAAGAGTTGGTCTCACCACAACAGTCCAAGTGTTATTGATGTCTTGCATGGCTTGCTCAAGATGTTTTATCTCACATGGGTACATGTGCATTGTAATGTAATGTCTTGTCAAGTATAAGTTCAAGTGTCGATAGTTGGATGTAACAGTCATAGAGTAGATGAAGAGTCATGAGGGTAGACAAACTATCACAAATGGGAATGTCAAGGGCCACCCCACCCTTTGTTATAAATAGTCCCTCATAACTTATTGTAGAGGCTTTTGGTTAGCCAAGCTTCCGATAAGACTATCTTAGAGAAAGCTTGGACAATATTGTAACGCGCCTTGGCTTCTCCACTGCACAAAGCTAGTATATCTCTTTGGAGGAGCAGGCGATTGTGGCTGTAACGTTCTGCTATCGAAACTAGTGGTTGGACATGGATGTATTGTATCACTGGAACTTACACTTCTTAATATAACAGAGCCAACACATTTCATGCATATGTCATTTTGTATTCCAACTATCTTGTTTACTCTAAATGGTATATGTATATGTTTGCTTATGCATGCATGTATGGACTACTCCGTATAACTATGTATGAATCTTACTAAAATGTGTTGATTGGTTTAACCATCACTTTGGATTGTTAGCTAACTTGCTTTCCAGTTTGTGATGCATCTTTGCTCATGTGTTCCCTTCCAAGCCACGTACTATTACAGGTTTCCAAGGGGTGCACTCACCCAACTATCCATGTGTTAGAACCTTTCATGCACCTTCCTTGTCTTAATGAAACTGTCACACCCTTGCTACCAACAAGGACATCTTACTTGCCTCTATGCAAAATCGCAGTCAAGGCATTATCGTATGACCCACTACTAGGACTCCTACACCAAATGGTCTGAGGTCGAATTGGGACTTCTTACCAGGGAGATCCCTTGACATGTTGGCGGGTTCAACATCGTCAACATTTTTGGTGCTAGAAGGAGGGCCAGATAACAAGTTGTGTCCTCTCAACCTGTTTTGAACTTTTGCATATCTATGATGGAGGCTTGCACTCTCCTCCCTCCATGATGTTTTTCGCATGCCAAATCTGTTACCATCACGAGGGAGTTCTTTTATCTCTTATCTACATACACATATGATGGTGAAGGCAAAGTGGCCTGGCCTGAGTTCTTACATGACTTCCTTGCCTTGCTTCAAAAGGATGATGGATGTTCTGACGAATAGGCCAGTTTGTTGCTTGCATACACACTTCGCGAATCTCCACATCGGTGGTTGTGCAGCCTACCGGCTGACAGAGTGCACTCACTTGAGCACTTTTGTGATATCATTGAAGACACTTTCTATCATTTTGATCCAGGGTATCTTGACCAAAAATTGTTACAATAATGGAAGGCTCCACATGAATCGCCTATGGATTTTTGGGAGTGCTTCCATGATTTGCAGTTTCAAGCTCCAAAGAGCCAGATGAAATTTCCTTATCTTTCGAATATATTCGAGTACTATCTTAACAAGTCACTCCATCCCAAGAAGAATTTTAAGCTCAAACCCTGCTCAACATACTTTGGTGATGGAGCAGTCCAATCACAGATGGATACGGTCGTTGTCATAAGTGATTTTCCACCATCCCCTCGTCAAATAGCTCCACCATCGTAGAGTGATTTGGGAGAGCATGAGAACACATTTTTTGAACCGTCACGACCTCCCCACATCGCTCCTTCCAATTTTCGCGCAGACTTGGTTGTGATTCCCATACCGCGTCACATGTATTTTGTACCTCAACCTCCGTCTTCGTATTCTGCTCATCCTCCCGATGACATTTCCTTGTGTTCTTCCATTCCAGACTCTACACTTGTTTTGAACAAGGATCAATCTATCGACGGAGTTGGTGTTGCACAACCAAGATGCACTGGAATTTGTGAAGAGCATGACGGGGAGCTTGAACATCCACCGATAGCAGGGGACCATCCCTGTCTGTCCGTACCTCCTTTTTTCTTGACATCCTTGATGATCTTGCCATCCCTGATTTTTCATGTGCATCTCCATCCATGGATGCACCCATTGTTTATCATTTGTAGGACACACCGGATATTGTTCCATCACCTGACAACGGAGAGGACCAATCATTCATTGAAAATCCACTAGATCTTTCATATGATTTTTCCGGAAACGTAGAGGGTGAACATCCTTTCTTCTCATCTACCCCTTTGTGTGATTCATCAAATAATGAGAATGCCGACCAACATCCTGAGATTTCTGATCTTGGTTGTTGTGATCTCTTTACCTCATCATCTGATCATGATTTCGATTCATTCGTTGTTAATTCGTCTAAGCCACTGGTCTACGGTGATCTATCTATCGACGAAGTCGAAACCATCCAGACTGTCGAGGCACTTCAGCCTAAGCTGATGGTTATGTTAGGCCCTCACTGTCTTGAGGTTGGTCTCACTTCCAATCAGGAAATTGTTCAAACACCTGAGGCTCCTCATCACCCATCTGTATGCACTGAAGGAAAATCCAACACTTAGATTTCACTTCCTTCACTCGAACTACATGATCCTATCACTCATGCATTAGAGGAATCTTACATAGCAATCACACTTGTGCAACGCAGGTGGTATACCTTTAACATGTTTTCTTGCATGTCACGGTCAAGGGAATGCATACACTCAACATCTGCGCGCAGTGTAGGACAACACCATGGAAAGTCCACAAAGTGCATGTCATGCTCTTTCACTCATTTTTTTTTCTGTGGACACTTGTAAGTGTTGAAAAATGTGCAACAAAAAATGTAAAAATAGAAATTGCTAAAAATAACAGATGGAAAGAGAGAAATTTCTGGGGCTAGGAACATAAGGTATAATTTGACAATGATCGAGCGAGTAGTGTCGCTAGCAATTGACAGTGTTGGGATCTAGTGAGCAACCTGTAATCACAACAACGGTAGTGATAAAACAAGAATTTAGTAACCTGTAAATAGACAAGAAGAAGGTTTATATAGGAGCTCTGGTTTTTCGTTGATTGCACGAGTCCATTGAGGTAATAGATAAGCAAATTAAATTCTTAATGTATTGATTATGGAGGGAATGGATATGATTTGATGGAATTAACGGACAAACGAGGTGGTAGTAGAGGAATGGCAGATGCGCAACGGTCATGTAAGCAGTATTGGGAATGAGGTATTCAACATTTTGGAAGGGGGGAGAGTAGTTTGTGGTTTTCCTCATGGGGGTTCCGAAACATTGTGGAGCTGCCACGTAGAGGTGGGCACGGTTTGGTATACTGCCCATTTCGGACCCCACCCCCCCTCCCCCATCCCACCATGGCAGTAAAGCTCAGATGGTGAAGGGGGGCTGAAATGGCATGAGGGCCATCGGATGAGAAAAGACAGGAGGGGATGAAGAGTGATATGGTAGAGGATTAACATGATGTGAAGGGATGGAGTGGTGGGGTCGGGAATCGACATTAATGTGATGTCAGGAAATATGAAAAATAAGGGGGTTATGCACTTTAGGAAAATGATATGAAGGGAATAAATTAATGGAGGGGTGATATGGGATTAATACTTAGGTTATGGGTTTTTTTAAAACTTATGATAGTGTTAATATTCGAGGTAAGAATATAAACCTTAGAGTAACCTTCACCCTTCTTTCAATTTCTTCTACACATGAAAACACAATGGATGTTTGATTATGGCGCATTTAGACTAGTAGCCTGTGCATTTTCAAAAACATAAAATGAAGCTTTCCTTTTCTTTTGCTTCCCTAACATTTTATTTTCCTTTCACTTCTTTCTTTAGATCAGAAGCTAAATCCTAACATTTTATTGATATGGATGCCTATAAAACATCAAATTTTCCTAACATTTTAACTTTTTATTCTTTTGCATCCATATCCTATCTTAACGTTTTTTAAAAATCATTTAACTAATATGCTAACTTATCAAAACTAGATAATGTTACAACATCAACTCTAGATGGGGATTGCTTCCCCCTGTGGGATGTAGAGAATGAGCAGATCCATGTGGCTTCTCCCCAGGCTATGGAGTCTTTGTTGAAACAAATACTCACTTGCAATTTTCAAAAATACGTAAACTCTCTGAATATTTACAGATGATGAATGGAATGAATGCAAACTCAATGTTGAATGTAGCATTTCAGGTATCTCCCATTGACTAGAAATGAAGAATACTCTCCTTCTAGATTTTGTAGAATAAATGTATTTTTCCCTTTGACTTCTACAATGCTGAATGGAACAAACCAGAGGTTGTCAAATTTGGCATGCTTGCCTTTGTCTTCTCTCCTTGTATCCCACCTGAGCACTAGGTCACCTTTCTTGAAATTTCTCTCTCTATCCTTTCTATCAAAAAGATCTTCCATCTTGTTATGGTATTTCCTTAGTTTGTACTGAGTTTCATCCTTGTCTTCATTCAAATCCATTATTTGATTAATCCTTCTTGAGAAATAATTATTTTCTTAATAAGATTCTTACAGGAACCTCATAACAGGAAAAACTAAATGAGTAGGAAAAAATGCTTCCTTTCCATAAACTAATTGGAAAGGACACTTGCTTGTTGATATTTTAGGAGAAACCATGTTTTCCCAAATGGCATGAATAAGATGGTGTTCCCAACTCTTTTTATGGTTTTCAAGAGTCTTCTTAATGACCTTAACCAAGCTCTTGTTGAAAGACTCTGCTAGCCCATTACCCTATGGATAGTATGGTGTAGAATGATGTAAACGGATTGAATACTTTTGATAGAATTCAATCATATTGACACTACTGAAAGTTGTTGCATTATCCGTAACAATATGTTGAGGACATCCAAATCTTGACAGGATGTTTTCTTCAAGAAATTTAATTATAATAGTATCAGTGGCATTCTTCAGAGATATGGCTTCTACCCACTTGGTAAAATAGTTTTTGGCAATTAAAATCCATATATGTTGATTTCTTGACTATGGATGAATTTTCCCTATAACTTCTAATCCCCATTGAAGAAAAGGAGCATCAACTGATACTGGAACCAAGGGAAGTGCTAATAGTTTCTGTTTTCCAGCAAACAATTGACATTCTTTGCAACTTCTTACTATTTCCCCAACTTCTTTGAAAAGTGTGGGCCAATAGAAACCTGCCTTTAGAATTTTGTAGGCTGTTTCTCTCTAGGAATAATGTCCACCACAAAACCCTACATGGAACTAATCTATAATACCTTCTATTTCATTTTTAGTTAAGCATAGAAGAAGGATATTAAGAGGGTCTTTCCAGTATAGAGTAGCATTAATAATGCAATATTTCACTGCTTTAAGCTCGAGGGCTTTGCATTGTTTCAAATTTAGCTCAGCTGGACATTGAAAATTCCTAAGAAACTACACAATATCATAATACCAATCAGGAAGTAGATATTTTTGATCTATATGATCAAGAATGGCTTGATCTAAAGGAATAGGTTCTTGTGGATTCTCCCCTTCTCTAATAGGAGGAGGTTCTTGTGGATTCTCCTTTGTTGTTAAGGAAGGTTCTTGTGGATTCTCCCCTGATGACATTTTAGAAACAAGATTTATCCCCAACACTTTGCAGTTGGATTCAACCAACAATTTGGCCAGGCCTTGGCCTTTTACTATATTTGTGATTTTTATTTCAAGGTCAAATTCAAGGATTTTAGAAATCCATCTGCCTCTTCTTCCATCAGTATCGGGTTGAGTCAAGATAGTTTTAACAACATGATTAGGGACATAAGTTGTGATGTGTGAATGCAGGACATAGGTTCTATAGGCTTTGAGGGCTTGAATTAAGGCATCAACTTGTTTTTCAATAATATCATACTTGAGTTCAAAATCTCTCATTACTTTTGAAAATAAGGCTATGGGCTGCTCATCACCATTTGTATTCTTTTGTAAAAGTACAACAGCTAAGGTTGTTTCAGATGCAAAATAAAATATGTTGAAGGGTGAAGAGTAGTCAGGGCTATCTAATGTAGGGGCTTCAGATATAACCTTTTTGATCTCATCAAAAGCATACCTAGCAGGGATTGTCCATTTCACTTCGTTATTTTTCTTAAGCATGTATGTTATATCTTTAACTATCTCAACATAATTTGGGATAAACCTTCTAAGAAAATTGATCTTCCAAGGAAGGTTTGAATCTCCTTCTTATTCCTTGGCAGAGATAGGGTTTGAATAGTTGAAACTCTCCTTGGGTCAATTATAACTCCCTCCTTGGAGATAATATGCCCTAGTAATTTTCCTTCCTTTGCAACAAACAAGGATTTCTTTAGATTGATTGATATGCCAAATTTCTTGCACCTGTCAAAAACCTTTCTCAAGTGTTTTAAATGAATTTCGTCGAAATCAAAGAAAACAATTAAATTGTCTAAATAAATGACCTTAAATTCAGATGTTTTACCTACAAATGCAAGGTCCATGGCTCTTTGGAAAGTGGCTCCTGCATTAGTTAACACGAATGGCATTCTGGCATACATAAATATACCCCATGGTGTGGTGAAAGCAATTTTATCTTGATCAACTTCACTAACCATAATCTGATTATAACCAGAAAAGCCATCTAACATAGAGATCTTATTGGCACCTGAGACTTTTTGAAGTAGATGGTCCATTTTAGGTAGTGGATAGTTATCTTTTAAGGAAGATTTGTTCAGGTTTCAGAAATCTACACATAGCCTAATTTCACCATTCTTCATCCTAACAGGAACTAAGTTGGCTACCCAATTAGAATACCTTAAAAGCACTAAGATGTGAGCATCAAGTAGTTTTTTAAGTTCCTTTTCAATGGATGGCAATAGTATGGGATTAATTCTTCTTAACATTTGCTGAAAGGGTTTTGCTTCTGGTTTCAAGGGAATCTTATGTTCAATCAAAGATGTGTCATAAGTTTTCAATTCATTATAAGACCAGGAAAAAAACATCTTTATAGTTCATAAGAAGATTTAGGTATTTGACTTTAACATCTGAAGGTAAACTTCAAGACAGTTTAACATTTCTGACATCATCCAAAGTCCCAATATTACATTCTTCGATTTCCTCTTCTGGTGAGTGAAACAAAGGATTTTTAGGAACATCATTGTTATCAAATAGTTTTTCCAATGGGAATAATCCTTTAGAGATAAAATTATTAGATATTTGTGTGATATCATAATCAAGAATTTTAGGACTGAATGATGTTTCTGGACTCTGTTGATCTAATTCTTGTATAACTTGTTGATCTTCTTCGATTTGTATATTCAAAAATTCGTCAATGACTTGAAGAAAATATTTTAATTGTTCATCATCTTCAAAAATCTTCCAATGTTTAAGGTTATCAGGAATTGATGGCCGATACTTAACTTGGATTTTATATTCTAACAATATTGGCTCGGGGATTTTAAAGGAACTTGCTGAGACAACTAGTGAACCAGCATGCATGTTTTCATCTCTGGGAATAGTAGTTATGTTAAAAAATTGAAAGAAATTCTCAATTGAGTCCCAAGCTCATTTCTGTAGGATCTAAGCCTTGGGTGTTTAGTTTGACATAAATTTCTAACTTGGTTTACTATAAGCTCAGAGTCAGAAAAGACACTCAAGTTTGAACTTTTAGACTCCTAGCTAACTCAAGACCAAGAAGAAAGGCCTCATAATCAGCCACATTATTAGTGACTTCAAATTCAAGTTTACATGACTGAGTTATGTTTTCTTTATTTGGTGATATAAGAACAATTCCTGCGCCTGCTCCCTCCCTTGAGCGAGAGCCATCAAAATAAAGTTTCCAGATGTCTGATTCTACAGTTTTAGGTTGGGAAATGATATTTTCAATGGAAAGTTGAGTGTTTGATGCATTTTGTGAAGACAAGTGAAAACAACCAAAATCTTGATCTACTGCATGGATAGGGTGGTTCTTTGCTTGATCATACCTACAAATAGTATGAAGGAAACAAACTTCCCTATATAACCTTAAGCGGTCACCTCCGTAGACTGGGATAGTAGCAAAAGACATGTCCATCTTAAGTGACCCTCCCAGTTTAGCACAACATGATCTCAATAGAAGCATGCTAAAATTGGCCAGAATATCAGTGACAACTATGTGTGGAACTATACTTTTGATAGGTATTTGAGCTAAGGTCACAACTAGGTCTTTGATCAATCCTAGGCATGGTACTTTCTTTGAGTCAAAGGTGTAAAGGTCATGATAATTACGGGTGACTTGTAACTGAAGGTGGTCCATTATTACCTTAGGCATAAGGTTATGAGAGGATCAAAAATCCAACATACAGTTACACAAAAGAAAATCATGAGCTTTTAATGTTACATAAAATGGTGGAACAATTTCATCAATCATATCTGAGCTAGGGCCAAATACAACTGAGCGTTTTTCATCCTGTGGACTAATAACGTCTCCCTCAACATCTACACTAGAAGACTGTATCCATTTAGACACTTGACTTTTGTAACCAAGATTTTTGGAAATTTTAGCTAAAGGAATAGGAATCTTGACCCTTTCCAATTCCTTTTCAATATTAAAAGTAGTCAAAAAAGTCTTATCAAATGGAAGAGTTTCAATAGATGACTTTGTAGTCTGAGGTGTTGGAGTTTGTGTTTGAATGGTTTTCACTATAGGTTCAATTATGGTGGTGGATTTTGGAGGTCTACCAGGACTTGATCTAGGTCTTAGATCATACTTATTATTCAATTCTGTAATTAAAAAATCAGAGAATGCTTGGTATCTAGAAATTTGAGTATCTCCTATTTCTAGTTCAAAAGACTGAGATGAAGACAAAGGAACTATGGCCATTTGTATTATTGAAGAATCAATATTATTGATATCTTGAATAATTAAAGGGTCTGTATCTTGTGACTGTTGATCATCAATAAGCAAGGGTGGCTAAAGTTTTTGGTCAGAACCTGGTCTTTGAAGAATTTTCATTTGAGGAGCTCTTTTGAATTGAGCTTGAGCTTGAGTTCTAACAACAGTTTGTTGAGGAGATCCATGTTGGGTTTCAATTTTTGAAATTCTATTAGAAAGGTTCCTAAGCAAAGATGTAATTTCATCAATTTTCTGATCTTCTAATTTAGATTTGGAGGAGGATGAATCATCTATCTTAGCTTTCAGTTTTCTTTCTGCGTTTTCTGCTTTAGCCTTTAGTTTACCAAAAGCTGACCTATTGGCTTCTACTTCTATATCATTTGTTTGCATGTATTCTAAGGTATTAGAAACTCTTTCTCTTAGCATGACTGTGAAGTCATCATCAAATGATTTAGAGAATCTAACCTTTGCAACTTCTACTGGTGGTTTACAATCAACAAGCTTTTTTATGATAGAGCTTGCTAAATCTTTTAATGAATTCATCAACTGGTTCCCTTGTGTTTCTCTTTAATTCCTCAAATTCAGTAAGGAAGTAAACAAGATCTTTCTTTACCCCCCATTGATTTTTGAATATTGTTATGAGTTCATTCTAAGTTCTGATAGAGTCAGCTCTGAGATTCCTAAACCAGATCCTAACATTTCCTTCAAGGGACTACACAAATAATCTCATATAAACATTTTCCTCTTCAATGTCCATATTGTCAGCAAAATATAGGAAGGCTAACACATGATCTTCTACTGAGGGTCTTGTTTCTCCATTGAATCTTGGTAAATGCTTTAAGTATCCATCAGGAAAATTTCCCAAGTTGTCAGGGAGAACTAGGGCAACATATCTAGCTTGAACAATGGGTCGAAAAGCCACGACAACTCGGGGAGTATGGGGTGTATGAGTGGATGTTGATGAGGAAGAGGAAGATGATGAAGATGAAGGTGGTGAAGATGAGTTGGTAGACATATTAATGTGTGGAGGAGAGGGAGGAGACCTCTTTAAAGGTTTGAAAGGGGTTTTAATAACCAATTTCTAAACTCCTCATGGGAAGTCTTCCCAATTTTCAAATAAAGGATTCGAGTAGATAGAAAATGTATCTTAAAAATTAGTTGAGGATGATGGAAAAGAATAAGGAGTTGGATTAATGAAATATTGATGTTTGAATTCAGGTAAATGTAAATTCAATTCTTCCTCAGATGAAGGTGATTTGATATGAATGGATGGGAGTTGATATGTTTCAAGTTACTGTATCAAAAATGCTGATGGAAGGTCTACTCCTCTAGAGATAAGATCAAAGACCCTAGGAGGTATTTCAGTCCAATCAGGGTTAGTTGGTATAGATGTGAATGGATCTACATATGGAATGCCTTAAGGGTGTAAAGTTGAAGAAGAAGGTGTTCTGCGACTTCCCCTTGAAGAGGCTCCCCTAATGAGTTTTTCTAGGTCTGGTAGAGAGTTAACAAAATCATAATCAGAACGTGATCGTGTATGCTTATAGGGAGCCAACATGGACCAGTGGAATCGCTAGGTGAAATATTTTGACCTATGACCTTATCCTTTATTCACCTTAAAGGAAAGGGAAAATCGTTGCCCCAGGGAAAATTTAACTTTCAGTACTTCGCTCCATGACAAAGACGCCAATCTGATGTTGTCCTTTGAGATAACCTAAGGTCAATTGGCTATGCCAAAGCATCTAAAATATTTTGTTTGATTTTAATGGTTGGATGACCGGTGAATTTCTTTTTAACAGGTGCTTTAAAATTAGAAATAACTCTAATAAAACAAAAGGTTGTTCTTTAAAAACATATGTTATTTTTATTTTAAATGTGATGAATAAGAATAATATAGAGAAACATAAATGATTTAATATTCAAATAGAGTATTTTACCATTTACAAGAAGAAATTGAGAAAACTATGTTTTCCTAATTAACAAAATATAATCAAGTCATTTTCGAAATATTGTGCAATTTAAATCCACAGAGGAATTTACAAGAACAGACAGTATTGTAAATTAATCTCTTAATTAAACTACAACTTCACAACGGATTCAAAATGAAACTGAAACTCAGTTAGATTTTCAATCGGATGATTGTAAATGAAATAAATTATATGAGGAATACATAATGAAAAAAACAAGAAAATAACTCATAGAGAGACAAGTCATATGAAGTAAATCTAGAATATTTTATTCAATAAAAATTGCTCCAGCTTAGTACAAATCTATCTAGTAACTAGCTCAAGGGTGAAACCCTGAATACTTCTACAGAATGAAATATTTAAATAAAAATACAGAATATTACAATCAATGCCTTAGTGACGAGGCATGCTATTATTACTTAAAATTTAATAGAAAGAGAAGCAATTCGGTCCAAAAGAATGAATTTGAACATCTAGCCTTGCTTTGATGGAAAATTGTCGCTGAGTGGCCACTATTTTGGTGTTGCACTAGCAAAAGCTGATCTGTCTTCTAATCCTGATATTCACACAACTTTTCCCACTGTTCTTCATTTGGAATGGATATTTTAGTTACTCTACGGTAGATTTCATCTACCTCAGTATACTTGGAAAAAGTTGGTTTTACAGTAAAAATATGTTTTATCTCATTCTGAATAAGACATCTATTATTGATGGCCTCGTAAAATGCCCTGTTTGTCATGGAACCTTTGATATTGGAGGACTTGGCTGTGTCCTTGGAAATGTCATGTAGCTTCTTCAAGTAATCATCCCTGGTCATTAGCTTATCATTGATGACAAACAGCGAAGGCGGACCCTTCTTGTTTAAGGCATCAATTCTTGTGAAAAACTTGTTAAGTGCAATCTCCAGAGTGTGACACTTCTCAATTAACTGTCCTACTAGGTTCTTTTTATTCAGGACTTTCTTTACCTCAAGAATGGTTTCAGTCATTTCATCCACTCCTAGATCATCCAATTCATACCCACTCTTAGAATTTAGAAACCTTATTATGTTGTTGGCTGTAGAAGGCATCTCTCACAGTTGAGCATTTATATTAGCAATTGTCTAGTTTTCCTTTTCCATTAACTCCTTTTTCTCAAAAATGATTTGGATACATGGTCAGATTTCATCAATCTCCTCTATGATGGTGTTCCAGATAATCTCTTTGACACTACCAAGAGTGTAACCAATGGAAGATTCATTGGCTGATTTCTTCCATGCCTCAACTTGATTATGAGCTCTCTAAAGCTCTGTTGCATGAAAAATGTCACACTTATTTTGATGATCCTCTAGTAGTTTTACTTGATCTTAAAGTTTCTTAATCTCTTTAGTCTGCAGGGACATATTTTGAACTGCACTAGCTAATTGGTCTGTAGCCTCTCCTATACTGGTGGTAGCTGATATTGCAGTCGGAATGACTGTGATGGGAAGTGCTTCTAAAGGAGCAGTGTTTTTAGCAGCCTTCTCCTTTTCCTTGATTAATTTCTCCATATTTGTCTCCATTTGTTTCAGCTGAGCAGTCTGTTCTATGATGAGTTTCATCATGTCTGCCTTTTCATTTTCTGTTTCTACAATATCCTTGGCTAGAGGATCTTTAGTAGCTGGGTGTTTCAACTGTTTCCTTAGTGCTTCTATATCCAAATTCTTCTTTTTGATCATCTCTTCTGCAACATTGATGTTTTCAGGATCATAACCAAGTTTAATTACCAAATATTCCAAGGTTTTAATCTTGGTATCTTTGGCAAGCGCTGAAACTTTCTCCATCTTTAGTTGTGACTTGACATTTGCTAGTGTCACCTACAGCTTGGACAAGGTCATAGTTGTGCTAGTTACAATAGAGAAAATCATTTCTCGAGTTTGTTTATGCATCTCCATTTGGTCAATGGGATGTATGTCCTTGAGATCAAACTCAAAAGATATATTCTTATAATCTGATGCTTCTTTGGGCTGAGGAACATGTGCCTGAAGGAATGCCATCTTCATTTTCCCCTTCTCTAAGTCAAAGGATGAAGGTAGCCTGCTTTGGGCACTAGAGGTTTGTTTCCAAGATTGGTTGTATGTGTTTATCTTCAAGGCTTCATTTATGACCTTTATTTCCTTGAAGACATCCATGATGCTCTTCTCTAACTCGCTTGAAGTAGATGTACTTGTGTCCATAATATGTTGCTACTCTTGTGAGGTTGTGGAAGTGGTAGGAGACTTTGTAGATTGATCACCTTCCTATGGAGATACAAGAGGCTCATCAATGGTGATGAGAGGTTGTTGCTCTGACTCTTTGCTAAGACTTAGTCTGGAGCTAAGCTTAGCCTTCTTTCTGTACATGACTTTAAATCCCTCACTAAAGATATCAGTCCCTAAAGGAGACTCTTCCCCTCTACTCCTCTTGGCTATCTTTTCTTGCATTGTAGGAGTTTGCACTGTTGATGAGGAAACCTGTTGTTCTTCTATCTCCTGTAATGTGTTTTCAACCCAGTCTGAATGATTCTTATATTTTCTATCTCTGGCCTAGGTGTGTGAAAATAATGAGTAGACTTGGTTTCTACCCTCAATCTAGAAATTATCCCTAATGGATCATAGGACCAGGTAAAACTAAGATTAAACTACATTTCCCTGAGCAGTTTGTCAGCCACTTGACCCGCTGCCCCGTTGTCGCAAATGAATGGACCAACCTGTGTTTTTATCTTGAATTGAGACTTTTTCTTGGCAGCAACAAAATGGACTTCATCCATGTTGATCATCTGCCTTATGTATTCCAAGGAAAAAATCCTTATTGGGAGGAATTTTGGCAGCTTATATGGTGGCAGCTCACATCCAAAAATCCTTATCTTTGTGTAATTCTCATATAAGTACCAGTCTCATGTTTGTACTTGTTCTGACAGCTGCAAGACCTTCTTTATTTCTTCACTAACCCTTGGTTCGGTTATGCTACTTAGGAGGCTTATGGCTGGATGGAAAAACATCTCTGTAAACTATTTGTAATTATATCCTTTCTACTCTTTCATAACCAAAGTGGTCCAGAAAATGACCAACTGCTAGTTTCCTTTCTCATCCAACTTCTGCAATGACAAGTTCATGTTGTCCCCCTGAAAGTATAGGAACATGTAAACTAAGACAAAGGCATATTTGAATACCTCCTGAGTAGGAAGCATGACTAGATGCTGATGGATAGACTCTACAAGGAAATGGCTGAAATTGAACACAATTGAGGGCTTAGCATCATTAGAGAAGATGGATAAAAATATTATAATGGCCTCATCTACCATTTGGTCATAATAGTAACCAAGGAGGTAGGAAATGACAGTGATTATATGCTTGGCTCTCTCAAGGAATATGGATGAGGGATACGTATGATTTTTATTTGGTAATGCAACATCTTGTGATAAGAATAATTCAAGAGTTTGGGCTGTCTTAGAAAATTCTAATTTCTGGTATATTTCAACAAGAACTTCATATGAGAATGGGGTAGAATTGTTGATTGTAGGGGCTTGCATCATTTGATCAATAGCCTGAGGCGTTGGTGAATAGAATGTGTCCATTGGGATTGACTATGGCCCTTTGGGTTGGCAAATATGAGGCATGACATTTTCTAATGAAATCAAGAGTGTTGTGGGTACGAGGAAAGATGTAATGAGGTAGGTTTGACTCCCACAGCTAGATATCATCTGATTTGTCAATGTATTTATCTTCGAGCCAATAGTACATCTCGAAGAGGTCTAGATCACATAGTGTTTCATGGACCTTGTAGTCTCTATCAACCATAGGGATATGACAAAGATCTATAAGAGGATAGATCAGAGGATTAATAATTTCCTCTGGTCCTTTGTCCTTGGGAGGCATGATGGCTAAGGATGATAGTGAAAACTTGATTGGGAAAGGAGATAATTCACAAACATATAGAAATTCCTGGGGCAAGGAATAGAAGGAATAATTTGACAAAGATCGGGCAGGTAGTGTCGTTGGTAGTTGACAGTGTTGGGATCTGATGAGCAACCTAAAATCACAACAATGGTAGTGATAAAACAAGAATTTTGTAACTTATAAACAGACAAGAAGAAGATTTATATAGGAGCTCTGGTTTTCCGTTGATGGCGCAGGACCGTTGAGTTAACGGCTAAGCAAATTAAATGCTTAACGCACTGATTATGGAGGGAATGTATATGATTTGATCGAATTAACAAACATATGAGGTGGTAGCAGAGGAATGGTCAGGTAAGCAGTATCAGGAATGAGGTATTTAGTTTTTCAGAGGGGGGTAGAGTGGTTTGCAGTTTTGCTCATGGGGGGTCCAAAATATTGTGGAGCTTCCATCTCGAGGCGGGCGCGGTTTGGTATACTGCCCATTTCGGACCCCCCTAGTGGTAAAGATAAAATGGAAAAGGGGGGCTGAAATGGCATGAGGGCCATCAGATGAGAAACAATACGCAGAGATGAAGAGTGATATGGTAGAGGATTAACATGATGTGACGGGATGGAGTGGTGGGGTCGGGAATCGACATTAATGTGATGTCGGGAAATACGAAAAATAAGGGGGTTATGAACTTTAGGAAAGTTATATGAAGGGAATGAATTAAAGGAGGGGTGATATGGGATTAATACTTAGGTTATGGGTTTTTTTAAAACTTAGGATAGTGTTAATATCCAAAGTAAGCATATAAACCTTAGAGTAACCTTAAGTCTTCTTTCAATTTCTTCTACACATGAAAACACAATGGATGTTTGATTGTGGCGCATTTAGACTAGTAGCCTATGCATTTTCAAAAACATAAAATGAAGCTTTCCTTTTCTTTTGCTTCCCTAACATTTTATTTTCCTTTGCCTTCTTTATTTAGAGCAGCTAAATCCTAACATTTTATTGATATGGATGCCTATAAAACATCAACTTTTCTTAACATTTTAACTTTTTATTCTTTTGCCTCCATATCCTATCTTAACATTTTTTTAAAATCATTTAACTAATATGCTAACTTATCAAAACTACATAATGTTGCAACACGCACTACGCCCGCACGATTGTGGGGTACGCATAAAGAAAGCTTTGCTAGATGGAGGGATTACAAGCGAATGATGAAGTTACGCTTTGGGCATGATAATTCTAGAATGACTAAGAAGTATAGTGGGAAGGATGATCCATGTGATCAGCTGGAAAAATGGACTAAGGTGTGGGGGATGGAACCATAGCCAGAATGGGTACATATATTTTGTCATACCTTGGATATTGAATCCCCATGAATTGGTATCTTGAAACAGAGCTCCTCCACGAAACTACGGAATGGGATGTATTGAAGGAAGATTTCTTATTGACTTTCATCTTCGACGACAGGTTTGAAATCATTGACGAAGTGCTTCAAGATATTAAAGCGGTTATCTTCAAGACGTCAAAGGAACCTATGGAATGGCTCCAACCGGATTGGAGCACCCAGTTGCACCACGCATTGGAATGTTATAATGTGAACGTTGAAGATGAGGAAGAAGACCCTAGGAATATCAATGTTCCATAGACAGAAGGGCATCGCATAATATAAGGACCACAAGTATAGGACCCAAATATCTCCACACCTTTGAAAACAAGACAGGTAAACATTGGCACTGAAGAAGAACTGAAGTTCACGAATATTGGAGACTATTAGGATGATGCTACAGTAGATAAAGTTGTTGAATTACTTTACGAATACCAGGATCTCTTCCCCACTAAGTTTTAGATTTGAAGGGCATACTTGGTGGTTTGGGCGTTATGAGGATCACATTGAAGTCAGACATGAAGCCTTTCAAACAGAGGCCTTATCGCCTTAATCCTAAGTATAAGGAGAAGGTTTTCCAAGAGCTGGATAAAATGCTAGATGCCGGCATTATAGAACTTGTTGAAGAGTCTGATTGGGTGAGCCAGATGGAAGTCCAAGAGAAGAAACAAAAGGGAAAAATAAGGATCTATGTAGATCTACGGAAGCTGAATGATGCATGTGTTCATGATCCATTTCTAACATTGTTTACAAATAAAGTGTTAGAAAATGTATGAGGGAAGGAGGCCTATTCCTTTACTAATGATTTTTCCGGTTATCAGAAAATTAAGATTGTGCTAGAGGATCGAGGAAAAACCACCTTCACAATAGAATGGGGGTGCGTTCAGTACACTGTTATGCCTTTTGGATTAAATAATGTGCCTACAATATTTTCTTGCATAGTCATAGCAACGTTCAAAGAATTCATTCATAATTTTCTGGAAGTATACTTCGATGATTGGACCACGTTTGGATTGGTAAAACACCATCTAGCAAGTCTCTGCCTTATGTTGGGTACATGTTGAAGATACCATATTGCACGAAATTTGAAAAAATGTATATTCTGTGTTCCTTTTGGGATCTTGCTAGGTCATGTCATGTGTAAGAAAGGATTGATGGTGGACCCTGCAAAGATAGTTGTGATTGTGAGCTTGGAGGCCCCTAGGAACATCAAGCAACTATGTGTGACATTGAGACACACTGGATACTATAGAAAATTCATTAAAGCCTATGCTCAAATTACTGTTCCCATGGAAAAACTACTGAAGAAGGATGTGACATTCTGTTGGGATGAGGAATGTCAGCGCAGCTTAGATGTGTTGAAATAAAAAATGGTGGCTACGCCAATCCTAGTATTTCTCTATTGGAAGAAGGAGTTTCATGTTCATGCGAATGCTTCTTGAATTAGGCTGGGTGTAGTATTAACGCAGGTAGGCGAAGGAAAGCTGGGCCATACTATAGCCTTCGCAAGTAGTAAATTATCAAAGGCTGAAAAAAATTATTCAACGACAGAGCGCAAGGGGTTGCCCATGGTCTACGGACTACAAAAATTCATGCGTTATTTGTTAGCGGGACATTTCAAGATGTATATAGATCATTTTTCCTTAAAGTACCTGGTCAACAAGCCTGTGTTGGGGGAAATATTTGCAGGTGGTTGTTACTGTTCTAGGAATATTATTTTGAAGTTATTTTGAAGCCTGGTCGGTTGAATGTTGGTCTAGACCAGTTGTCAAGGATTGAAACGGGCGAAGAACCTAGCAATTTGGAGGACGGGTTATTGGACGTGTAGCTCTTTACAATACGTTTCGCAGATGACCATTTTTCTGACATTATTCAGTTCTTAACTATAGGGATGGCACTCGAAGGATATACAACTCAACAGAGAAAAGAACTAGTAGTTCGTGCAACATATTTTTCGGTCATTACGGGGCATTTGTACAAAATGGGGGAAAATTAAATATTGTAGAGATATGTGCCTGAATTTAAGCATGATAGTATTCTTGTTGAAGCTCATGGGGGAGCTATGGGATGCCATTGTGCAGGAAAAGCTACCGTGCAGAAGATTTTTCACGCAAGATTATGGTGGCCAACATTGCACAAGGATTCAAAAACATACTATAAGGTGTGCGATGCATGTCAAAGGACTGGAAGATTGTCATGGAGGGACGGACTACCACTACATCCTCACATATCCTTACAGGCATTTGAGAAGTGGGCAATTGATTTTGTTGGGACAATTCAGCCACCTGGAAAGAAAATGGGCATGCGCTACATTATGACTGCAATGGAATATTTAACGAGATGGGTGGAAGCGTGAAGGATTATACAACGGCTACTACAACAAAATTCTTATTTAAATATGTATTAACACGGTTTGGATGACCAAAAGTATTAATGGGTGATAGGGGAACACACTTTCGGAATGAAACAATTAGCGCGATGATAGATGAATTTTAGGTCTACCATTATAAGAGCACACCATATTACCCATAGGCAAATCGGATAGTCAAAGCTTTTAACAAAATTTTGGGGAATGGGTTGACAAAGATCTGAAACGCATAATGGTATGACTGGGATGTGCACATACCTACAGTTCTATGGGCCTATAGGATAACCTGTAAAAAGCTGACAGGGAAAATGCAGTTTAGATTGGTCTATGGCGTCAAAGCGATGATGCCTATGGAGTACATTGTCCCTAGTCTGTGCATAGCAGCTTTAATAGATATGGAAGATCGCAAGGTCTTGGACAAATGGCTCCAAAAACTAATGGATTTAGAGGAGGACTGGTTTTTAGCGGGATTCCACCAACAAGTATAGAAGGAACACGAAAAAGCATGGCATGATCGCCATTTCAAGCTTCACACTTTTAAGATAAATGATCTTATGTTGTTATATGATAGCAAGTTCACCAAATTTCTAGGTACATTCCATATGTATTGCTTAGGACCGTATATTTCCAAGGACATTATAGTGGTGGCATAGTTTAGCTCATGAAGCTGAATGGTGAACCATTTCTGGGAAAAGTGAATGGGAGCCGATTGAAGCTATATACAGGGGATCCTACCCTTGTGAAATGACTATATGACTGCAGGACAGTCTTAGTGCTCCAAGCAGTTGCAACAAAGCACGGGACTATAAAGTACACTACTCAATTGGGAGGACAAGGCAGAAAATAGGCTGCGTGAAGATTGACGAGGTTGCACCAGATGAAGTTGTGCTTAGGATGTTGCGCCATGGAGGAGGGTGTCACGCAACCCTGCCCAAGAAATAGTCATTGGAGTCACTATAGATGATTGGACTGAGAAAATCCCATTAGGAGGAGTAGGTAGACGGCAATTAAGGAAAATAATATTTGAAAATCTGCTGCCAAAGGTGAATTTATGACAAAGTTATGGAGGGAACGGTTGGATTTAAATCCGAAAAGCACTATAAGTATGTCCTGTTGGTCTACAAAGAAACACTTTGTTAGCTATGAATTTCTTGCATGCACTAAGAAGAGTGGGAGAGTTTGTTCAAGCACCTTGAGCTAGTTCATTATTATGATACATTGCACCGAGTTTCTTTGGAGAAGAGATCTGAGCCTATGAGTTCTGAGGCCGCGGTGTCTGAGGCCCCAGCTCTGGAAGTTGTGGGTGTAGAAACTACACCAGCAATACCTACAACTCCAAGGTTGCCTAGGCCAAAATAGTCTGCTTCTAAGAGGAAGAAAAAGAAGTCGATTGTCGAACTAGTGTGCCACTCACCCCGAAAACATCTGTAGGAGATGCGACAGAAGGGAAAAATGGATAATAAAAATCAACCTTTTGTGCCCCTAGATCTAGATGAAGAGGAACTCTGACAGGGGATTTAGGAGTTGGATGTCGAGGATGTGGAACCAATCACTATGCTTCCAACATATGTGCCTCCATGAAGAGGACAGAAGAAGGTGACCAAAGAGCCTGATTCTAGTAAATTCTCAATTGCTACACCACTACTCCCAGCTGAAGTTCCATTTGATGGTACGCTCTTAGTGCGCATTCCAGTGTTAAAGATGGAAGACTGGGACCTTGCTGACCAAGAGAAATTCCCACATTTAGCAGCAAATTAGTATATGACTTGCATATACTATATTGAATATACAGGGGTCATGAAGTTGGAACCAATGAAATGGGTTTGTTAAGTTCAGTTGGCGGGGGTTTTAGACATGCTATTCGTAACTCCTTTTCACCGCTCCAATATCAATATGACATGTGTGCGTTTGTTGTTGACTTTAGTGCATGATGGGTGTTTATGTCTAGATAAGCCTATCCCCATCATGGATATGTTAATCCATAGGATTACTAAGCTACCATATAAAGGAGCGGACCGAAGAAAGGAGTTTGTGGGTAAATCCCTAGAAGAACGACTTGCAGACTACATAAACACTGAGTACGGGGTGGTAAAGGGAAAGCGCGGATATTCTATCTGCTCCATAACAAAACAGGTGGTACAGTTTTCCATACAGATCCTTGCAGGCAAGATAATGCGGAAGTGCCACGCGAATGAATTTCCAACGTCGGTCATTTCGTTAACTGCACAGTGTGCAAACAGGGTCCAGTATAACTGGGCCCGGTATCTCTGTAGAGAATTTTTGGCTAACTTTTGTGAGGTGCAAGAGAAGATCCAGTCATTCAACTATTCTTGGATCTTATTACTAATAGTTTTGGTGGCATGTTACACAACGTTTTGTCATTGTCCCTATACTCCCTATTCCATGATCCTGTAGGACCTCTATAGTGAACCCTACATGCTTTCCCATCATGAAGAAACTCCCATTATGTCCCTCTTCATGAGTAGAACAATTCCCTTTTGCATAATTTCCCAAGAATCTTCCTTTTACTCAAGTTTACAAGACCAACACTAATGACATGTTCCCTCCTCGCACCAATTTGCAGAGTTTGAAACCCAAACTAGTGTCATATGGCACAAATGAGCATTTTCTCAGTCGCGTCGATCCTATTTTGGCAAGTTTTTTAAATATGGAGTCGAAGCATCTAGGTCTAGAAGCTTCGTAATGGAAGTATGGTAAATGGTTGGGCTAGATAGAGCCAAGGAATTTATTTTAGGCTCCTTTCCCCTATTGAAATGGAACAAACAGAAGAGATAAAGCCTCTCCCATAATAAGAGGAACCATCTCCCCTCCATCCAAGCTATATAAACTCCTCTTTTCCAAGCTAAATGGGTCTTAGTATTTTTGGAGCTTGAATAACCAACAAGATATCATAGCATGTAGCCTTCTAGTTTATGTTTGTGGAGGGAGAATAGTGTGTTTGATTTGGTTTAAGAGTAAAGGTAAGGAGCCTTAAAACTTCCATTGTTGGGGCTATCCATGAGATGCTAGCAGAGGTGTGGGAACTTGGATACGTCGGAGGAGACCTGCAACATCAAGGCATTGGTTGTAATCTCTTTCTAAACTTATATGAATACAACTATTGATTGATTTCCTACATGAAGTTTTATCTTACATTTGATGGCTTAAGATTCCTTGACCTTTTAAGTATGCAGAATACAATTTGTATGTTGTCATGTTTGTTGTTGTTGTTTATTTGCTTGTTTCAAGTATTCAAATGAAGGAAATGAAAGGTAGTTGAAGTAAGGAAGTAGGATCATCACCAAGTGGAATAGCATTCTGAGAGGTAGGCCCTCTTATTTGATTCTATCCTAAGGAAGTTTTCACTAGATTGTTCATTTGTGGCTAGACCCGCTCTCTCGGGCTAGAGGAATTGTCTTTGTCTGCATGGAGACTTTACTTGCACCACAAATTGGAGACCATACTGGGGAGCCAATCCTTCTGTTTGATTGATTTTTATTTCATGGTTTTGTGTGACCTTTTCTAGTATCACTTTTTCCCTTTAGTCTTCTCTGCTTTGCCTAGTTTATTTCTCTGAGTCTGAAATTCACAGTGGCAAATCTGGTTTTGGCCTTTGAATTAATTTTTTTCTTGAAATCCTCGGTCGGTGCATTTGATTTTCTGACAGTTGTGTCGATTAGCGTGAGTTGTTCTAAAACAGTCACATTGTCCCCCCCTTGTGGTGCTTGTTGTTAGTTAGGTAGTTGCGTCGATTCTTGTAGATGAAGATCAAGGTTTCCCATGGATCATAACTAGTGTGTCTTGCCCCCCTAATTTCTGTCTCTTAGCTTGTTTTAACTGTGTTCTCCCTGAATAGAAAGATTCATTAGCTTGGTTTGTGTGCTTCTTTGGTATTTCCTTCTCTTTGCTTGATTTTTTCAGTCTTTGGATGGTTTGTGGACATAGGGCATCTAGGTCATCATCCATTTAGATGTTTGTTTGCTCAACAAGTCAATTTGTTGGTTATTTGCTCCTTGCATTTTGTTTTTAGTCCTTTTATTTCTTTGATTTCAATTAAACAAGTTTGAAAAGTTCCATTTCTTGATTAAGCATCTCTTTTCAGGCATAGATTACATTGCTCATCTTGTTCTTGATCGAATCATTGCATCATTAGTTTGGAAGGAATTCTCTTTTGTGCTTTGCATTTGCTTGAGGTTGATTGTTTTGAAAAAAATTCATTGAAGTGTTTGTGAACGATTCATTTTTCATTCCATTGAAAAATACATAATTCTAGTTTGCTGAATCAATACGTTACATTAGCTAGCATCATTGAAGACTATAATTGCATCATCATTTTCATTAAAAAAGAAATGAATTCTCTTTACTGTTGAAAGGACTAATTGAAATGCAATTGATAGGAAAATAGGAATTGGAAATATTTTTTCATTATTTTGTTTTCAAAAAGCGAAGTAGTGAAAAGGTCATCTTGCTTTCAGTTGCTTGTTTGTTGCATTGATTGTGTTCTCTACTCTCATTAGTGTAAACATTCATTGAATTAAAAGGGTATTGTCTCATTTAATTGCATATAGGAGTTTTTTCGAGTCACATCGATAAGGCCTGAAAACTGAGACATAATTTCAAGATAAACTTTAAAATGTATTCAATTAACCTAAGGCACATTTGAAACTTAACGATCACATTTAGAAGGTCTAGGCTAGAGACATGTTCTGACGTCTTTAAACCTAGCAATTGTCATTTGCTTCGGCACTAGACAATGCTAGTACGGACTTGTGCTCCCCGTATTGTCACGTATATAAAGGGAGACCCCACTAGGTTGCAATCCTTCATCCGTTGGAATTTGAGTCTACTTCCTTGTAAACGTGATACACCGAACACATCATTCGGGGAGCTTGCCTGCTCGTACTTCTCGGTTCACTAGGAGGTATTATGCAGTTCACATTTACCTGGTAATCCTTTTTTCTTAGATTATCCTAAGAAGTCGTTTTGATATTATTGACTCCGTAAATATAAAAGATCACCGAGTGCTTGTCCTTTCGAGCTCGTTTCAAACTAAAAGTGATAGAGTCACATTTTCTTTTTTCTCGACTCTTAAAACATGAAAAAGCACCAGTTTGTCTCAACATCTTAAAAAATTGCTGCCCACAATCACATAACATCCCTGTTAGTCTTTTCTAGACCACATCGTGAGTATACCTTTAAATACACTTTAAAAGCCTTGAAATTAGTCTCTCTCTTCTTGTTAATTGAGACAAAGTCATCATGGCTAAAGCATCAAGTTCACCCAGTTCCTCTTCCTCTCCTTCGCTTGAAAGATCATTTGAGGAGCCTTTTCATGAACTCCTGCAGTCACTCGAGGATCAAGGTGTTGAACTTGGAATTGCTCTAAGTATTCAACCTTTGTCATCTCATCCACCTCCTTCATCAGATACTCGCTCACTTTCTGAATCTATCCTAGAATCTCCAGATAATCCTATCCAGACTCCTGGGAGTCCACCGACTTATGAAGGTCAGGTAGGATTGGTTGTTTATCCTCTGAATCCCTTGTTTGATCCTATTGTGATATCACAGTAGAGTCCGTAGAGTCTATACAATTGACCGAGTATTCCTTTGAAATTATCCCCTCGAACACCTTCGGTTGTCTGTCGTCATTTGTTCCCACCTATGGAATTAGAAGGTGAGATCCCAGTCTCTTCTCCGGGTCACTTGGAGGTTTCTGCTACACACACTCCACACACTGTCGATGGGTAGGAATATCCTTTCCCTCCTAAAGGTTTCCCTTACACAAGAATCATTTTGACCAATGTTTACCCTGAGTTACCATGTGATTACATGTCTTTAGCTTAGTTGGTTTCAGGTACACCAAGTGCCTCATCGTTATATCACAACCCTATCTTGTTGCCTGGCACTATGCCTACCTCAGGTATGTTCGTTCAGAACCCGACCTCTCATCCAATTGTGCATTCTGCAATTACTTTAGTTCCAATGCAACCCACCATTCTGAATGCTCTTGTTTCATTGGTCCAAGATACCTGTTCGGTTCAATCGACGGTTTCGAGTCATGTCAATTTTTCAACCCCTTTAGCACGTGGCAGGCTGTGCCACCGCTTGGGGGGGGGGGAACCCGAATGTTTCTATGATGTTTGGCACAACCAATGTGAGTGGCTCACAAAATCACATGGGTGGGATGAACCAACCCTCTTCTAGTGCCATTCCAAACCTTGTTGGTCCAACAAGATTGAGTAATGTCCAGTACCAACAACCAAACCCTGTTGGTCCTTCTAGGTCAAGCAATGTCCAGTACCAACAGCCCTATGTGGCTTAGGTTCAATACCAACCTCCTTATGTTCCATATGGTTCACAAGCGATGGTAAATCTGCCTTACGTCCCTCAAGCTGGACCTTATGTTTAGCCTAGCCCGTCTGCCGTACCTGGTGGATATGGCTAGATCTAGTTTGGGAAACTTCAAGGTGTCACTTCGGGAACTGTCTAAGTACCCTTGCAGCAACAAGGATAGCTTTTTCAGTAACAAGGGTAACCTTCGCAGCAGCAAGGGCCATCCATGTAGCAACAAGGGCAGATAGTGTAGCAGCAACGACAACTCCAACAACTGCAGGGGCAACCCTTGCAACAGTCACAGCAAACCTTGCAGCCGCAAATGTAGTATGTTCAACAATCCTCCTAGCCTATGTCGTCGCAAGGTCAACCTCTGCAACTGCAGGGACAACCTTTACATCCGGAAGGTCATCCCTTGCAACAACAAGGTCAATCCGGGCAACAACAACCCTTATACTCATATCAACAAGGTCAACCTTTGTAAGGGCAAGGTTAGGGTCAAGTCCTGTAGCAGGAGGCCCAAAATCCTTATGTCCAAAAGCAACAAGGGCAAAATCCTTTTTCCCAAGTGCAGCAGGTTCAAAACCCTTTTATCCAGGGGCAACAAGTTCAAAACCCTTATGCCTAGGGGAATCGAGTGCAAAATCCATATTTCCAAGGTCAATAGTCTCAACAACCTTTTAACCTATATGTTGCTTATTAGCAGCGTATGGCTGAACAATTTCAAGGATTTCAAGGCCAGAATCCTCCCTATGGGAAAGGTAACCTATAGTGGGGGAAAAATCAAATGCCATATGGTCAAAACCCTCCACTATGGGGACAAAATCCTTTCCAACAAGGATGGGTTCTACAATTTGGGCATGCTCAGAGGCCTCAAATCCCTTTTAATACCCAGTTGTTGTTCTTGGCCACATTGGAGTTGCCAGATGTGTCTAGACACATGAACAATCCAATTATCCATTCGCCATACTGGCCTCTAGTTCCTTCCAATATCCAGAGTGATTGTCTGAAGTTTGAAGGAAAAGTGAAAGAGGATCCACAAGCCCACGTGATGACATATCACCTCTGGTGCTCCTCGAATTCATAGGTTGATGAATCCATTCGTATCCGGATTTTCCAACAAGCTCTGATAGGTGTTGTAGCCAAGTGGTACATCAAACTCCCTCGAAGTACCTATCATGACTTTAGCACTCTTTCCATGGCCTTTCTCACACATTTCCAGCTGCCGATTCGCTATGAAACTGGCACCCATCTGCTAACGTCACTAAAGCAAGACACTGTGACCCACATCTCCGATCACATCCATGAATGGAGACGTCGACATTGCCTGATCAAGTTTGAGATTTTTGATCAATTTTTGACCGAATGGTTCACCAAATCATTCACCAACAAAATTGTTGAGGACATTTCTATGGGTGGATGCATCATTGAGGAACAAGCCATCGCGCATTCCCAATATCTAGACCTCGTCTATTCACAATCTGTCACATTATATGATATGTTACCTGATGCGCCCAAACCATCAGCTGATTTGGTGACATCCAAGTTTCTGGCTATACCTCCCATTGATGGAGTAATTGGTTCAGTGTCTCAGACCCCCGCAAAATATTCTTCCAAGCAGAAGTCGGTCTCCAACATTGCTTCCAATGATTCCTCTCGCAATTCACTTGGTCCTGGTAAAACCTCAGAGGTTCATGCTATCCAGTCTACCGCAAAGGAAAAATCCTCTAAAGGTAAGATGAAAGACAAAGGAAAGGGTAAAGCCGATGCCTCAAAACAGGGCCCTTCTAAGTTGTCTATTGGTGATGCTTCTCAATGGAAGCCTAAGTATCCATGCCTCATATGTGAGGAATATCACTATACTAAAGATTGTCCCAGATGATCCAAAGTTAGTCGTTTTCTCAAAGGGACCCCAACTGTCATGAAAGATCCCTTTCCATCCTAGCAAACCCAAATGGTCAACCAACCCTAGTCGTCCACTTCCTTAGGTTCCCAAGTGTTCATGATGAATATGCCTATCAATGTGGCTACCAGATCAAAAAATTATCAAACACCTACCCTCACAGGAGGGAAAGAGAAAGAAGGTACCCCTTCCTCTTCAATCTCGTCAAGTTCTGGTCCTCTCCATATAGAGTGATATAATCCTGATTCTGCTATTTGACAACCTTCCCGAGGTGTGCTACAAAACTCCTCGTAAAATCCAAATGCTTGAACCACTCAGCATTATAACATTGTTGAGGATTTGGCTCAAGCGCCATTAGCTATGTCTTCTCTCGAGGTCCTTCAAAGCTGTCATTCTCAGCGGAAATCATTACTATCGGCTATTGGAGGTATTGATCCAACTGACTCTAATATCATTTGTTTTGATATGGAAAACCACGTTCTGTGTTTACCTCATCAGATTTCCTTTCTCATTCAGGTGATCATAAATCAGAAAACCATTCATAGGATCATCATCAATGAAGGTGCTTCTACTTACATCATGTTTGTCACTTGTTGGAAGGAAATTGGTTCTCCTACTCTAGACCAATCCCCTAACACTTTGGAAGCTTTTGACAGATGCGATTTGTGACCATTCAGTGTTCTCCATAACCTTTCCATTATTTTGGAGGGCAAGACTATTCACGTCAAAGTAGAGCTTGTTGACGCTAATCTGAAGTATAATCTTCTACTCAGACGAACTTGGACCCATGCCATGCATGTTGTAGCCTCCTCCCTTTTCCGTGTGATTTGTTTTCCCCATCAAGGGAAGATAGTCCTGGTCAACCAATTGTCCTTCTTTGCCTCTTCCTCCTCGGATGGAAATGTTCCTTATGTAAAGCACACAAGTGCTCCTTATGAGAGTGTGGGGTAGGACTTTTTAAAGATCCCACCTTGATGGGTATTCTTCCGCTCCCACTTCCGCATGGTCCCTTTGTCAACATGATCTTAGTCAAGTCTGATCCTTGGGTCATTCCCTCACCAGATCTTGTTGATACATGGGGCGAGGTTATGCCACTAAGCCCCGCTGAAATTAATTATGTGGATATTGTTTAGCTTCACCTTCGGTATCCTTTGATCATTCTATTTTGAGTACATTTCTTGACATGTATTCTCAATCCTCATCACTTGGTTCTTCGTAATCTCCTGATCCCTTAGTCGAGACTTTTCTTTCTGAAGAGAGTATTATGAAAGTTATGTCTCTGGATGAAGTACCTTGGAACAACACTCATCATCGTTCTTCGTTCTTACCTAGCCCAACGGTCATGTCTACCTGACTTGAGAAGTTCGCTTCTCGATTCCAGAACCTACCACTTCAGATGTCGATCATGACTCATGAAGTTTGGTCAAAAGGAAACATGGGTAACATTACCCAAATGATGCCAATTGATATTTCTGTCAAGCCTAGTGTCATTGAAAATGTCCATATCGAGATAACTTGTTCTCCTGATGAGATCAAGATCTATACTCGTTTGTTCCAAGAATTCCAAGATGTTTTTGCATGGTCATATGAAGAAATGCTCGACATTGACCCAAGTATATCCATGCATGAAATTCTGACTTACCTTCATGTGAAGCCTATTAGCCAAATACTTCATCCACTACACCCTAGAAATGCGGCCACATCAAGGGTGAAGTTGAAAAACTTCTTAAAGCTGGCTTTATTTATCCAATCCCTCTTACATATTGGGTGTCTAATAAACAAGGCACTATTCACGTTTGCATCTATTACCATTATCCCAATTATGCATGTCCAAAGGATAATTACCCCACTCCTTTCATAGATGAGATCATTGATGAATGCGTTGGGAGTGAAACCTTTTCCTTTATAGATGGTTTTTCTAGTTACAACCAGAGAAACATTGCACCGGCTGATCAAGATAAGAAAACCTTTATCTGTCCGTGGGGGACTTTTGCATATAGAAAGCTCCCTTTTGGCCTTAAGAATGTTGGGGCTACATTTCCAAGACTGATGTCTTATGCATTCCATGACATTAGAAACATCATTCAACCTTATTTGGATGATCTTTCAGCTCATTCACGTAAGCACCATGACCACCATGATCATCTCCGGCAAATATTTCTTCATTGTAGACACTACAACATTCGGTTGAATCGACATAAATGTGTCTTCTGCATTGAATCCGGATGTCTCCTGACTTTATTGCTTCAAAAGAAGGCATTCGCATTGATCCTCTTAAAGTCGAGGCTGATGTTAATTTACCCCCTCCCTCTTCATTACATCAACTACAGAGCCTGCAAGGAAAAGAAAATTTCCTCTGTCCTTTTGTACTAAACTATGTTGAGCTAGCTTCAGGTTTCACCCAGTTGCTTAAGAAAGAAACACCATTTGTTTAGGATGAGGCTGTGAAAAAGTCATTCGATGACTTAAAAGCTATCCTCATTAATGCTCCTTTGCTTCACCCTACGAACTATCATCACGATTATTTCCTTTATCTAGCTGTAGCCTTTAGTACCATCGCTATTGTGCTGGTATAGGATGATGAAGAAGGTAATGAAATCTATTAAGGACAGCCAAGAACATCTTCAACAGAAAGGAGTATATATCATCGACTGCTCTTGTGGGGATCAATATATAGGAGAAACGGGTAGGTCCGTAAGGATTAGGCTAAAAGAGCATAGTGCAGATATTCATAACGAAAGAACTCGCTCTTCAGCCTTAGCTGAGCATGTAAATAAAACCAATCACCATATATGCCTTGAAGACGCCAAGGTCATTGCCAAAGAAGATCACCATTTCAAGCGAAAGGTTAGAGAAGCTATTGAAATCATAAAGCACCCTCGAAACCTTAATAGGGATGGAGGCTTAGAAATTAGTAAAAATTGGAACCCTTTACTCACCCCCCTCGAATAATAGCATAGTTTCTCATTAAGAATTCTAGCTAGGTTAAATATGGATCGTAATAACTAGATGGATATTCTAACAAAAATAGCATTCAACTAATCCCCCTAATTATTTTAGCATAATACTTGATAAATGAATAATAGTAAAATCCCCTTGAAAATAAAATAAATTTCGCTACACGTTAGTAACCATAGATAAGAAGAATAATAATAGATAAGAATAATAATAATATTTAAATAGTATTAATAATTCTTATAAGTTATTATTTAACAACCGATAATAAATACAATTAATAATAATGAAAATTGAATAAATAATAGGAACTATGAATTATTAGAAATAAAAATATAGGATTATAGATAAAGTAAAAATTATATATAAGAACATAATATAATTCATAATAATAATGTAAATAATAATATAATAGGATTAATTATATAATAGCAATTATACATTATATTTTTTTTTCTCGGTAAAGACTAAATCTATTAAGTAGAATATAGTACAAACAGGAAAAGCAAAAAACCCCGCAGACCGGAAATGATGGATTCATCAACCTCGGTCCCGGAGGAAAGATACAAACACAGAGCTATAGGAAGAGTAAGAGATCGACAGATCGGAAATGATGGACTCATCAACCTCGGTCTTGGAGGAAAGATACAATCTCGGAGCTAAAACAGAAGATTCGAGAGCAAAGACTGACTATCAGGCTATTACCCCAGCGGGTCAGTAACTATACCACAATGCTTTTTCCCTTTCTTTTTGTTAAATTTTGTCCAGCCATCATGGGGAGAGTGGGCTAGGACAACTTGAAGACTGGAGTTCTCTATCTCCGGGGACTCCTTCTCTGATTCAGAGGAGGAAGTCTCATGGGGAATAATACAAATAATATTACAAATAAATAATAAAAACTATATATAAAAGAAAAATAGTAATTATGGATAAGGTTAATAATAATGATAAATAAGAATCCTCGGCTGCGGGTGTATATTAATGGGGGCAGTACAGTGGCGGCATTCCCACTGGGCAAGTGGCAGCCTAGATCCGCCATCTATAAGGATAATCGACGGGCCTGCCACCCCCGTCATGTTAAATTGAATGTGGTTCATTACTCCTCCCTGCAACTCGCCGTCTGCAGCATTATGGCTCTCCCGCGATTCGTCTCTCCGGTGTTTGGATTGCAGACCGTTTGCTGTGGTATGTTCATCGCTTGGGGCGCCGCTCTTTGGTATTTTAAGAGCCAGCCTCCGCTGGCTATGCATTATTTGATGTCTCGGCTTTGGATGCATTGTTTGTTCTACTCGCTGCTGGTTCTCGGGTCTTGGCAGTGGTCTTAGAGGATTAGGCCTCGGCCCTCAGCACAGAAGGCCTCGGTCTCTTCCTTTGGGAGCAATATTCTCCAGCACAAGGTCCCCAGCTCTGGCTCTCCCGTCTGTAAGCATCAGTTTCTGAGTGTTATCCTCGTGCCCCTCGTTGCTTCTGTTGACATCCCTTGTCGGCTCTCTGTGCCAATTCTTACCTCGCCCCTCTGTGTCCCAACAGCCTCGCCTCTATGGCCCTTTGTGCCCCTGTTAGCCATTAAGCCTCTGCGCACGGTTCCTCGGTTCTCTGTGCCTCTTGGCTCACGGAGATTCCGCTCACTGTGCATTCCCTGCTCTAGTGTTATCCCTCACGCAATCCCAGAATGCCGCAGGAATGGCTCCGCCTCATTAGCAGAAGGGGCGGGTCTCGGGGAGGTTCCAGAGGAAGGGCTATCCCTCAGCGCTCCTCTCACACCACGGAATCCTCCTCCGAAGAAATTGACTCTCATGGTGCAAGGCGAGGCCGGGGAAGAGGCAGAGGACGGGCTCGTGCAACAACGTGTTCGCACAGCTCTCATCCCTCAACCGGCTTTCGCTTCCCCTGTTCCCTGGACAACTCTACCTACTTTATGTCTGTTCGGATTGAGAAGTGCGATAACGCGGCTCCTCCAGAAGTCTCTGCGGAGCATTGGCAACCTTCTCCTGTTCACTGTCAAAGAATTCAGCCTGCGGAGGCCCCGGGTGCGGTGGCGGGTCCAAGTGAGCTAGCTAAAGACGACGCTCCATATATAGCCTCGAGCGCGTCAGACCAGTATGGATGCAGGATCGTTGAGGAGCAACCTTCTACCTCTGTGGACGTATGAGCTTGCCTCCACGTCGTTTTGGTCCAGCTATGGCCCCAGGTGGTCGTTTCTATTGCTTTATGATGTATGTTCGACGACTTCAGTTCACAACCTTCTTTGTTTGACAGTTTTGATAAGCTCATGCTATGGCTTAGCTCTGTTCAGGTCGGAATCCATTTTAAATTACGACTATGTTTGCTGCTCTATCTCTGTTTGTATAACTCTCTGGATAAATTCTGGGACAGTTGGTTTTGGTCTGTGTCAAATTGTCTGTTTTTCAGTTGGTTCTGGTTTGTGTCAAATCGTCTGTCTTTTAGTTATCAAGAGTCTGTTGGACAAGTCAGAATCCAAGGGGAGTTTCACCCTCTAGTGTGAAAGTCCTGCTAAATCCATATCTCAGTATGGAGAGTTTTTGAGGCCAGCCTCGATGTAATCTTTTTGTATAATAATAG
>APFE031472997.1:87507-121587 GCA_000404065.3 Pinus taeda
ATTATTAATAGTTAATGGAAATAAATAATAATAATTAAACAAGAATAAACAATAATACAAATAATAATAATAAAGTATTAATAATAAATAACTAAGAATAAATAATAAATATAAATAATATTACAAAGAATATTATAAATAATATTATTAAGAATAACAATTATTAACATATAATTTAATTAATCAACACCATTAATAAATTATAATTAATAATAATAAATATAAATAAGAAGAGGAATAACAATCAATAAGAATAAATAACAATAAATAATATTAATAATAATATAAATAAGGATAGATAAGGATTAGACAATAATATATAAATAATAATATAAATATTAATTAATAATAACAATATGATTAATGAAAGATAAGAATAATAAAGAATAATACAAATAACAAGTAATATTAAAATAATTAATGATGATCAAAACAAACAATGATCAAGTAAATAATGATTAAAAACAATAAGATTAATAAGGATTAATAATAAAATAAAAATCATATAAATATAATAATAATAATGATTAATAATAATAGTAATAATTAGTAATATAAATAATTTAGTCGGCCATACTGTCTTTACATCAAACCTAATTCATATTTATCAAAAACCCTTTGCATTCTTTTCTCCGTACATCAGTCCTGATGATGAGTCTGGGTCTAGACTCGAAACGTCGACCGATATAAAGATGGGCACTGTGGAAAATCTAAATTCCTCTCAGAAACCACACCACAGTAATCTATAATCCAAAACATGTTATTTACTACCTCATTTGCAATCTCCTCAATACTGAGACACATTATGCTCACGTCGAGAACTTGACTTTGGTTGTCGTTAAGGTTGTTCAACACTTTGAGCATTGCATTCTCCTCCACACTAAAACTATGATTTCCAAGTGCAACTCCATGACCTACATCCTGACTTGTCAGTTGCTTGGGGGGCAAGTATTCCAAGTGGATTGTCATCCTCTAGGAATTCAATTTGGTCTTCACTATTGCCAAATCTAAGAAATCACTTGTCTTCGCTGAGTTGATTTGCTCTCTTCCCTCTACTTCTCTTCCTACTAGTGTTGATGAGAAGCTCCCAGACGAGACTCTTTTTCTGCTTAGCACTCTCGACCCTTGGTATGGCGATATCATCGTATATCTCCAGACATCCACCTTCTGATCTGCATTGACCAAGGATGATCGCCAATGCATTCGGCATCAATCCCAACCTTACCGTATCATTAGAGATACTTTATACCGCATCGATGTTGATTCAATTCTTTGTCGATGTCTAACTCTCGAGGAGGCTGAGACAGTCTTGAATGACTACCATTCTTGCGCATGTGGTGGTCATCTGTCTGGATATACTACTGCTCAAAAGATACTTCGTGCTAGTTATTTTTAGCCCTCCATCTTCAAGAATTCCATCCTTGCTATTCACAAATGCTACGAGTGCCAAATTTATCAACGAAAAATATGCGCCCCACCCGCTCACCTTCACCCCGTTATTATCATTGGTCCCTTTACTAAATGGGGCATTGACTATATGACATGTAACCCTCATTCGGTCGTGTGGCGTGGTTATATTATCATTGCCATGGATTATTTCACCAAATGGACCAAAGCGATGCCTACATACTCTGCTCATAGTAAAACAACAACTCAATTTCTATTCAATCATGTTATTTCTAGGTTTGGAGTGCCTCAGGCCATTGTCACTGACCATGGCTCCCATTCTCAAGATTACATGATGGTTGAGCTAACTTCCATGTTGGGCTTGCACCACGATGGCTCAATCCTGTATTACCCTCAGGCCAACAACCAAGTTGAAGTTATGAACAAAGTCTTGTTACAATGCTTCAATGCACCATTGGGATGCACAAGTCAAATTGTAATCTCATGCTGTTTTCAGCTTTGTGGGCTTACCAAACCTCGACCAAAGACACAACTGGATTCACACCTTTCCAGCTAGTCAATGGTCTAGAAGAAACTTTACCGATTGAGTGTGAAATTCCCTCATTAAAGCTGGCTGTCGAACTACTCCCCAAGACCTCACCTCAAGAAGAGTGCCTCTTGTATTTAGAGTGATTGGATGAGACTCATCGTCTTGTTGCTTTAGTCATTGAAGCACACAAAAAGCGGGTTAATTCCCATTTTGATCAGTTGGTCTCTCCTCATACTTTTTCTGAGGGCGGTTTGGTTTTATTGTACGATCAAGCTAATGATAAGATGGGGGCAGGTAAGTTTGAACCCATGTGGCATGGGATCTACATTGTTAAATGCGTGTTATAGAAAGGGGCCTATGAGTTGATTGATTATGAGGGAAATCCCTTAGACAAGCCTCGTAATAGGCTTTATCTGAAAAAGTACTATGCCTAAGTCATTTTGCATGGCTACGTTTTTACGATAGTGTGTTATTCATTTTTGTGTAGTGTGGTTTGGTGTGTTGTTTTTCAAGCAGCTTTTCTGCTTATTATGTATTCACCTGCTTTGCAGATGTTTGTGACTCCTCACTTCGGTTTCACTGATGGTGCTTGCTGTACTACCTGGAATCTATCATCTATGGCATGGGTCATTTATGAACCCCATGGTGATTTGATTGTTCTTCAAGGTATTGGTTTAGGTCAAACAACTAATAACATTGTTGAATATAGCGCAGTTATCACATTTTTTTCATAAGGCATTTCTCTTGACATTCGGGAATTGGTTGTTAACCTTGATTCACAACTTGTTGTTCTTCAACTCAATGGGAAATATTCTGTCTGAAACCCTTAGATATTGAGAATTTATTTGTGTATTTGTCTATTGGAGAGAAATTTTTATACATCACATATCATCATATTCCTAGACATATGAATACATTAACATATGCATTAGCTAATTATGTGTTAGACAGACATTTGCGAAATATGTGAAAAAAAACAAAACATTTGTACCATAGTAAGCATAAAATATAGCTTATATATATATTTTGATAATGTTTGACTATCATACATCAAAACCCAAAAAAATAATATATGTGTTCAAGTACATCCGTGGCTCGTAGGCCTTAAAACTATAAAATGCTAAACCTATGGACTACTCGGCATGGTGCTCATGATAGCACATCACTACTTGTACTACACGAGTCAGTAGTCAACAGATCTGGTTTGATACCCCCACTGTGTGTCATTGATACTAACATGGGATGTCACCCACCCGGGCATACTCTGGGATACCTATGGTCAATCCCTCGAGGTTCTGTGCGATTTCCTCCTCATTATCGACTCCTTTCTTATAAGGAGCAACATCAAATTGTTGAGCAATGTGCCTGGTGATAGGGGACATCCCAACAGGTCGCTCTGGTCCTATATCTGAATTTACAAAATAGAAATGTCATGAATGCATATATTTCAAACACAATAAAAAATAAAAAATCAAAATTGTTTTTTCTTACCTCCATCATCATAATATTCTCCCTCTAGGAGCGGTATATCTGGATCATTGCAGAAGTTGGTACTGCTATAGGGCCAATCCTCTACTACGATTAGTTGACGCCTCAGCCACGAAAAGAAGGCAGGCTTGTACGACATATGTTGGCCCTTAGTGATTCTAGGCATTAGTTCACTCCAATGGAGCATCCATGGGTCTCGTGGCAATGGCAAATTCACCTTAGCAAGGTGGTAGTGAAATAGTGGAATCCGCTCCAAAAAGAAGGTCACTTGAATGGAACCATATCCAAACTGCTTCAAGTTTCCTACCTTAACTTTGGATAACTAGCGCTTCATGTTTACCTTCATGGCTTCCACCCAGTTGAAGATAGTCGACGCTGTACAGTCTATGGCATACTGAAATTTGGACTTGCTGGACTGATGTTGTGCCTGAGCCCCAACCACTCTGTTTATGATCAAAAGAAGTGCTTTCAGCACAAGGTCTCGAACAATCACGATCTCTATCTTTCCGCTCTTTGATTTCAGTGCTTTTGGGCAGTGTTATGTGAGAAACATGTTCACACTTGCTCCAATAGGCCTGGGCCCATACAGGTTAATTGGTTCCCCTCTTCAGGACAGTCCAGTGATGAAATAGATGTAAGAAGTATTGAATTCCAGTTCTTGGTCCCGGATCATAAAAACTTCCCGATTGACATCCCAAAGACTGATCAAATATTGCATCAACTCGGGTTGAGCCCAAATACCTGGTGTGAGGAAGAATTTGAGGAGCCCATAGATCCTCAGGAAATTTAAACAGTTTTGGTCTGCCAATGCCTGTGAATCAATTGCCACATGTTCACGTTCTCTCCAATCAACCAATTTTCACTTTGTTTTCCCTTCAAAAACCATAGAATTGAGTCAACATTCATCCTTGGCTAAGGAAACTTGGATTCCAAGCAGAGAAAATGGGCAAGAAATCGAATTTTTTATGTTCATGGCACTAGCGTGACTATTTTAAAAATAGTAGTGCTGACGACATACTTGATCGAGTTAATAACCCTTGATCGACGCAATCCCATGCCCAGGAATCGTGCCGACCAAGGGCGACATTTTTTAGCCAAGATCTCCTCCATAAATCCAAAAAATGGTTAAAAACGGGAAGAACAAGCATAAAAATGAAGCTAAGGGTCTCATCTCTTACCTGCAACTGATGGATCGTCGAATCACCTCCTGGATCTGCTGCAATCGACTCTTGAAAATCTAAGGCACAAATGGGTGAAAATTTCTCCACACAAGGTAAAAAGGTAAAATGGTAAAATTTGTTTACTTTTTCCTATTTTTTATTCATTTTTTAGAAATTTTAGGGTTTTAAAAGTAGTTTTCATCTATTTTACCTCAGAAATTGGATACTACGTTTACCTCTTGTGCATTGACAGGTGACAGATTATTGATGATGGTACTGGAGTTGTGTTTAAGCTGTTTACTCAACTCGTAAAAATCGAATGAAAATATCGCCGAGTATTTTTCCCTTTTTGACTCGTTAAAGAGAATAAAACTAGGGGTTCACTTTCAAGCTCTTTTCTGACTCTTTTAACATGAAAATATTGTCAAGCTCTTGTCATTTTGAACTTGCTAAAGGCTATGAAATTTCGTTTACCCAGTATACGTTTACCCCTTTTTCAGGCTAGGATAAACTATTTATGAAAAAGGTACTCCTTGACTGAAATGGTCAAGTGGTTCTCTCAAGTATCATTTTCTACCTTTTCGGGTTCGAGAGACACAAATGTATGAAAAGGGACCTTTGGAGTTTTATTTTCCATGTCTTTTTCAAACTCTCTAAACATGAAAAAGATACCGAGTTACACCTTTGTCGGACTCATTAAAACATTAAACGACATCGGATTCGTCACCATGACGAACATGAGATTCTCCTTCCTAGGGCTCATTAATATTACTAGGTTGGATTCATCCAAAGGCTGGACTTACAGTGCAAGCACATGCTATCCCCTTCAAGCTTGCGATTAAAAAATAATTGGGGTACCTACCATAAATGGTGGGGGAAAATGGGAAATTATATAAGTTGTGTCGGCAACTCACTCTTGAACATGACACTTTCTTCTTCTTGTCGGGTTTTGATTTCCTTCATCATTGACCTTCCTGGGTTGGTCCATTCATTTTTCCTTCCATTTGATCTCTGCCACATCATGACGTCTGATCCTATGGATCCAAAAGTTGCTAAACTCTGGGGTTGTGTCGCCAATATGTTCAAGAGTTTTCCTTCTATAGTTACACTCATTCCTGACTCTTTGTGTCATCCATAATAATTACATCCCTTTGTCTCGTGTTGATGATGTGGGATACATCATGGCCCTCCTTCGACACAATCACTTCCTATCGAATTCAGCTCATTATCCAGGAAGCTCGCTAAGAGACTCCCTTCCAGTACCTTAGTACTTGCATGCCCTAATGGAAAGTTCTTCACACTCGACGACAAGTTTGCATCATTGGCTTTCGATTAGATGATTTCACGAGTGTTTGACTTCAGTTCCTTTATTCACATTCCATGGATTGTGCTATTGGAACCTTGAGGGCCATTCTCATTATTGGTGGTTTCTCTCGTGCTTCTTAATGGTTCACGTCATTGACTGGTAATCAAGCGAATTTCTAGCATGTTTGACTTCAACATGTCTATTCACATGTTATTATTTGTACTTTGATCGGGTCATGTTGGAGAGCAATACCCTGGGCTTAGATTAAAAAAGTCTAGGTTGCAAGGCGATGTGACATGATCATGCTGATATACATGTCTCTTTCAGATGGATGGATACGATCATACCATGAATTTTTATATGCGGTCCTTCTCATTATTGGATGGTTGTGACCATACCTTGGTTTCGATATGACCCTCCTTACTGCATGGTTGCGCCCATGCCTTGGATCCATTTACATGATCATTCTCTGGATGGCTGCATCCATACCATGATTCATGTATCATTTATCTGAGATTTCCATGATGAATATGTATTTATGCTTGCTTGCAGGTTCTCTGACGATGGACTCTGGTTCTCCGCATCTACTTGTAAAGCATTTCACCCCTCACTCTAATTCAGCCTTCATGCTTTAGGGGGCATCTGTTACACAACATTCTATCATTGTCCCTATACTCCCCGTTCCAAAATCCTAGAGGACCTTTACAGTGACCCCTGCATGCTTTCCCATCATGAAGAAACTCCCATTATGTCCCTCTCCATGATTAGAATAATTCCCTTTTGCATCATTTCCCGAGAATCTTCCTTTTACCCCAGTTTACAAGACAGACGCTAACAAATTTTTCCCTCCTCGTGCCGATTGGTAGATTATGAAACCCGAACTAGTGTCGTACGACACAAATGAGCCTTTTCTCAGTCACACCGATCCTCTTTTGGCAAGTTTTTTAAATATGGATTCGACGCTTCCAGGTCTAGAAGCTTCGTAATGGAAGTTTGGTAAATGGTTGGGCTAGATAGAGCCGAGGAATTCAGTTTGGAATCCTTTCCCCTATTTAAATGTAACAAACCCAAGAGATAAGGCCTCTCCCATAATAAGAGGAACCATCTCCCCTCCATCTAAGCTATATAAACTCCTCCTTTCCAAGCTAAATGGGTCTTAGTATTTTTGGAGCTTGAATAACCAGCAAGATATCATAGCTTGTAGCCTTCTAGTTTATGTTTGTGGAGGGAGAATAGTGTGTTTGCTTTGGTTTGAGACTAAAGGGGAGGAGCCTTAAAACTTCCATTGTTGGGGCTATCCATGAGATGCTAGCAGAGGTGTGGGAACTCGGATATGTCGAAGGAGACCTACAACATCAAGGAATTGGTTGTAATCTCTTTCTGAACTTATATAAATACAATTATTGATTGATTTCCTACATGAAGTGTTATCTTACATTTGAATGCTTAAGATTCCTTGGCCTTTTAAGTAGGATGAATACAATTCGTATGATATCATGTTTGTTGTTGTTGTTTTTTTTTCTTGTTTTAGGTATTCGAAGGAATGAAATGAAAGGTAGATGGAGTAAGGAGGTAGGATCATCACCAAGCAGTGTAGCGTTCTAAGAGGTAGGTCTTCTTATTTGATTCTAGCCTAAGGAAGTTTTCATTAGATTGTTCATTTTTTGCTAGACCCGCTCTCTCGGGCTAGAGGAATTATCTTTGTTTACATAGAGAATTTACCTGCACTACATGGCATGGAGGCTTCTGGAGGACAATCAATTCCCTCTGCTGAATGAGACCCTCCCAGAGGTAGCAAAGTTCGCTTCCCTGTGGCAGACAATATATTCAGCACGAAGTATAGAATCCAAGGATTTTTGTGTCTTCATGGAGATTGACATCCACATGGTTGTGAACCAGAGGCCAAGGTTATATCCCACCTTATTCGAGAAACTTAGGGTCTTCACAGAATTTAAGGCAGACTTTCACAACGTTTGGATCGACATGAGGAAAGACCCTCAAGAGGTATGGCACAAGCTGCCTTACTAAGTGGCTAACGCAGATGTATAGGAGGTTGTGGGTGGATGGCTAGCAGAGTGACACGAGCCTTCCCAATTGGATGTCAGGACTAGCAAAGTAGGATAAATCTCCTCCACACAGACCTCTACTATGAAAAAGAAGAAAGAACAAGAACAGGGAGTTGCGTGGGAGAAGGCTTCCTAGTAGAAGAAAAAACAATGTTGTTGCTAAGGCAGTTGCAGAGAAGGAACATGCTACAAAGGAGTGCGCTGCTAAAGAGCACACTGAGAAGGAAAAACAAAATATTGAAGAAAGCAACAAATCATCATCATCACGCACCGATGAGAAAGCAATATCTACACAGGGTAGTGATGGGGATGAGGATGTGTCCACCCCCAAAGCGCACCAAAGAGACAGCAACAGGCCTGCGAAAGAAGCAAAAGTCAAATAAAAAATCCCAGGTGGACCCTCTTGTGCTAATAGAGGGTGATTTAGATGAGATCGATAACAAAGTTCACGATAACACATCCGAGCTATGGTCACACTTTGAGTAGCAGTATATGCAGACATTAGGGAGTGCCCTGAAGGATCTGTGCGAGCTGTAGATCCAGACCAGTTGGATCTAGGTGAGCGTTGGGCAAGCGAGCCTGACTCAAGAGAGCGTGAGTATTCCAGAAGTGGAACCGAAAATGTACATAAGGTTCATTCCTCTACCAGGAGGATCCTTGCAAACAGATAACCAGGAAGAGTGTAATACATTAGAAAAGATCAGGGCTAGTAGGATCAATGTGGCTAAGTTGTCGCTCCAGGCCCTCCACACATTACATCAAGGGGTCTCAGATGAGTTGCAAATTAGGGAGCAGTGTGTCCTTGCGGTCCTCAATGAATGTCAAGTCAACAATGCACATATGTACAAGGATAAGACACAGGCATTATAGGAGAAAGAGGAAATGTGGGCGCGAAGCACAAACCTTGAATCAATAATTAAATAAGCCTATCAAATAGTTCCAGAATTTCATATCTCCGATGATGCACAAACCACGACAAAAGTCAGGAAGTTAGTTGCTATATTTCGTGACACCAAAGATGAGGTTGGGTGAGTTAATTTTGAGTTATAGATGAAGATAAATAAACTCTAGCTCAAGCTTCAACCAACTATATCGCCAGAAGTTCGGGAACAAAGAGGTGCAACTATAAAATAATCCATGGGTCAACTAGATGTCGTAGTTCAAGGTTACGACCAGCTATTCAATCAGGCAATGGGACTATGGGATACATTGTAGGAGGACCCCAAACTACAACAGTTGAACATAGAAATCAGGGAAGCGCAACAATAATATGATGAAATCAGTATGATTGCGCGGACATTAGCGCCCGTCCACTGCTTTGCGTGCCTACAAGAAGGAAAGGCAATTCAGACGTAGATCCATGAGTTACAAAAAAATAAGTCCCTACTAAGAGACCGACTTCAGCCTTATTGTCTAGGTAAATCCTCTTCGCAGACAAAGACGATCCCTTTAGCCCAATGAGTGGGTCTAGCAACCGAAGTGACAATCTACTAGACACTTTCCTAAGTTGCAATTGAAAAGAGAGATGAAGAAGATGGCCTACCTTGTTTTGATGCTACCTTGATCTCCTTTGTTGAATACCTTGAATCACTTGGTCATGGGCTTATTCCTACTACTCTCAGTGTTTATGCACCTGCACAAGAGATTAAGACAAAACAAGGCATGTAAATACAAATAGCATATTCAAAACAAACCTACTTAACTGATCAAGAAATGTTAAGATCAATGATACATAAGCATACACTTTTAGGGAAAATGAACCAGCAGTTGTATATTAATAGAAAATAAGGGGAAGCATACAACCAAGCCTTGATGTTGATAGGCTCTCCTTGAATGAATATCCAACTCCAAGCTAAGCTCTCTAAGCCAAATGAGTAGAATATAGGCACAATCTTAGCATAAGGGTGCAAATAGACATAGAACAACCATTTTGGGATGGGAGAGGATGAATATATAGGCTGTGAAAGGGAGTTAGGATCTCTCCAAAGATAGGATTAGGCCCTTATCTCAAGGAGGTATCTCATAGGGATAAGACCAAGAGGCCAAGTTGGGAGAATTCGACCTCATCTATGCCAAACAACCTCTAGCTCGCCGCTCTGGAAGCTTCTAGATCATGAAGCTTCTCATCCTCTTTGGGAAAATTGCCTTTTTGGGATCATTGTGAGTATACTAGTGAACAGGGCAATGCCATCACGGGTCAAGTGTAGTGAAATAGGGGATCATCACTTTTTTTAGTCTCATAAGCACGATGATTCTCAAATTAGGGTTTTAGATCTATTTCTTTCAGGGAAATCTCAAGACATTTTCCAATCAATAACTTAGGAAGGATATGAGCTGCATATATGAAAGAGTACAATGCATGATGGTCATGTTTCGGGAACTTCGTGATATGTCATAGGGAAGTGCAGGAGGTGTGATAAAATATTGTGTAACAGATGCCCCCAAAGCATGAAGACAGAACCAAGAGTGATGGCTAAGATGCTTTACGATCTTTTGCAAGGACGAGGATAAACACTGTCAGGGGACTTGCAAATCAAGGACACATATAGATACACATATCTGATATCATGAATTCACGATATGGACACAACCATCTAGATGATAAGGAATATATGAAAGGATCCATGGTATGGACACAACCATCCAAATGAGAAGGATCATCTATGAATCTATGATCCAAGGTATGGTAGCACCCATTCGAGATAGAAGGATCATCGTAAATGTGAAATCCCACAGTATGGTCACGACCATCCGTATAGAAAAAACATGTGCACAATCATGAATAATATATAATTCCATGCATCCTAATTTATATCAGATAAGACTTAGGGTCTTGCGCTCCATCCTGACCTGATTGAAGTATGAATTCTAACATGCGAATGAATGTGTTGAATTCGAACATGCTAGAAATCCACCTGATTACCGGTCAATGATGTGGACCATTAACTAGTACGAGAGAAACCACTAATAATGACAATGGCACTCAAGGTACGACAATATGATCTGTGAATGTGATAATGAAACTAAAGTCAGACACTCATGGAATCATCCAATCAAAGGCCAATGATGAAGACTTGTCGTCGGATGCGAAGAACCTGCCATTAAGGCATGCAAGATCTAAGGTATTGAAAGGGAGTTTCTAAGTCATATTCTTGGATAATGAGCTGAAGTTGATAGGAAGTGACCCATCGAAGGAGGGCAATGATGAGTCCCCCATCATCGACATGAAACAAGGAATAAAGTGGAATTAAATGAATAATATCCAAGACTGTAACAATGGGTCAAACAATGTATAGGTAAATAATTGCAGATATGACTTCTCTTGAACATTGGCGACATGAATGTAGAGTGTGGCATCATTTGACTCAATCATAGGACTAAAGGTCATGATGACAAAAAATGGAGTAGTCAAATGAGAGTTAAAAATTAAATCACTCAAACCCAAGAGGACAAATGATTGAGTGAGGATATCCCAAACCCAAAACAAAAGTAGAAGAGTGTCATGTTCAAGAGCAACATGCTGCCTATACAAAGGATGTTTCATTTTCATTTTTCCCCCGCAATTTCTAGCAAGTACCCCAATTATTTTTATCACAAGCTTGAAGGGGATAGCATATGCTTGTCATGTAAGTTCATTCTTCTAATGAATCCATCCTAGTAAGTTCTACAAGTCCTAGGAAGGAGAAACTTGGTCTCATCATGGTGATAATTCTTTCGTCGTAAAATTTTGACGAGTTCGACATAAGAATAACTTGGTATATTAATCATATTTAGAGAGTTTGAAAAAGAGATGAAAACTAAAACCCCATCATGTTCTTTTTCGTAATTTCTCTCTCGAACCCGAAAAGGTAGAAAGCAATATTCGAGAGAACCTCTTGACCATATCGATCAAGGTGTACCCTTTTCGTAAATAATCAATCTCAACCCAAAAAAGGGGTCAACATATACTGAGACGACATCAATTCATTTAATTTAATGAGTTTGAAATGCTAAGTAATCAATGATCTTTTCAGTTTTTGAGAGTCAGAAAAGGGCTTAAAGATGACTCCAAGGGGGTTCCTTTTTCATTTATTTTTAATGAGTCTAAAAAAGAGATAAATAAAAACTCATGAGAATTAGTCAAAAATAATCACTTTCCATCGAAAGCACCTATAAATGTCCAAAGAAATGCACCCATCACTAATATCGAGAAATAATAGTAAAATATTATTAAAATATTGACAAAAAATGACTTCAAAGCTTATAAATAACCAAAAGTAACATTATTTTTTACCATTTCACCATAGTAAGTTTTGAAAGTGCATTTGTGCCCTAATTCGCTCTCTTTTCAGGTGACCATTTCAAGATATTCAGGGCGCCATTTCGTGAATTGTTTGCACTAGGTAAGACATCTTTCCTCGCTCTTGCATTTCATCACATTTTCATGCATTTTTTATGGAATTTTGTGTGCTAAAAGGGAGGATTTTCAAATTTTTGAGCACCGGTGATCATCACGGGTTTGGTCATCAGATTCATGATATTCACTCTTGAGCTAAAATACACCTGCGGTGACATGTGCTATAATTAAAAATAGTCGCGATGGTGTTGGGGCGGGGGATTTTTTGAGGACAAACTCTTCTCTTAAGCAAAAATTCTTACTTTCAATCCATGAAAAAGGTTTTTAATTGATGTTAAATGATGTTTTGTAGGAGATCATGGTTCTAGAATGGAAAGAAAGAGGAAATGAGGCCGAAGACCATCAAGCAGCCTAGAATCCAGAATGCATCAATGCCTTGAGAGGTTGTGGGTTACTGAAGTTCTTTAGGACCACATGACTGAGGGCTCAGATGGAATTGCTTCCCTATTTGATCAATATTTGGGATGTGGATCGAGAGAACTTCATAATCAAAGGTGAGCAACTGGAAATAGAAGAATCAGAAATCTATTTCATCACGAGATTGTCCCGAAGAGGAGAGAGATTCCAACTCTTCGGATCTGGCCTAGGTGGGGAGAGTACTAATGCTCTGATTAGGAGGCATTTCTCAAGTGAATAGATGATGAGGGTTGGGAAGGTGAAGATCTCCAGGGTCACGAGAAACCTTCCTTTACAAACCATCTTATACACCATAGCTCGCGTATTTGGGATGCAATCCCTACATGAGAGTTCAAAATCCCAATTCTAATATGTAGTTGAGTGTTTGACCCCCACCATATTCAACTGGTTTGGAGGCCTTCTGGCGAATATGAAAAGACAGTTGACCAAAGGGAAGCTGGGAACCCTGAGACAATTTGAGTTCGTCTCGATACTGGTGACTTTCTTCCTAGAGCAGGTGCCCTTATTCTGGTATTAGTGGGTAGAGGTACCAAATCCTACCCCCCAAGGTCTCAGGCTAGTGAGGTGGATTCAACTCATGCCTCGAGGAGGGATGGGTCAACAAATGCACTACCCTCCATAGTTTTTTACTTAGCTGCAACACCAATTAATCATGGTGGAAGACCATGCATATGTTGGCACAGATTTCAAATGGGATCCAGATCTACCTTTTCCATTGGGAGAATAATGGACTAATGTAGGTGAAGACTTGTTTTTTGGATTTTTTCAAGTCTTATGATTTGTTTTTGTAAAAGTGTAAACTGAGACTCGACTTATGATAAATGTGCATATGTGGGACTGGAAAGACCACCTGGAATGTCACCAATAGCATGGCAGGTTTCTCATTAGATAGTGGGCGCCGACTATGAGGAAGGGGCGGACCCCTTAACCGAGATGAAGTGCAACCTAGATACGATTCCTTGGGGATATCTGGAGTATGCTAGTATAGATGAGGTTCCATTGCACTAGTAGAGAAACACAGTGGGAGTATCCACAAGACTGCATCGACTATTAGGTTGAGTGATCAAAGTAGTCTCGTGCTATCATGAGCATCGTACAAGCTAATAGACTTTATAGCTATTTTACACATTTTGTAGGCTTTGAAATCCAAGTGTCCCAAAACAATTTTTTTTTTTGAGATTTTGATGTAAAAGCTTCGACAGACTTTATATATATATATTATCTTTTAGTGTGTGTGTGTGTGTGTTTGAATACATTAACAGATTCATTAGAAAATTATGTTCTTGATAGAGCGTCATTTATAAAACTGATCATATTTTGGACACATAAGTAGAAAATAAAGCATGCACACACACACACACACATATTATATATATATATGTGTGTGTGTGTGTGTGTGTGTTCGCATGCTTTATTTTCTACTTATGTGTCCAAAATATGATTAGTTTTATAAATGACGCTCTATCAAGAACATAATTTTCTAATGAATCTGTTAATGTATTCAAATTGCGTGGAATGTGTTGATATGTAATAAAATCAAACTTTCTTTCCAATAATCGAACACATAAATACATATGAAATATTTTTGGATTTCTTACTGAATAATGATTTTTTAACTATAACATAATGAGCTGTGAATCTAACTTGACAACTAAATTCCTAATGCCAAGAGAAACTGCGTCTGACAATAGTTCAATGACTGCATTGTATTTGTCACTGTTGTTAGTTGTCTGTTCTAGGCAAGTACCTTATAAATCAATAAAATCACCATCAGGGGCAGAATACCACGCTGCGGAAGACAAGTTTTGTGTTCTATGATAAGCACCATTAGAAAAACCAACATAATGACTTGATGACATTTGAAAACCAAGTGCAAAAATAGGTAAGGAGAAAAACACATGTCTATAAAGCAGAAAAACACACCAAAAAATAAAAAAGTTCACACTAATGTACAAGTCATTACATGATGACCTCACATAAAAAGTTCAGATGGAGTCCATTTTCTGTCTTGGTAATCGATCAACAGAAAATAAAATTGGAGTTTCACCCTTAACATGACATGTAAGCATTGACTCGGAAAAATAAGAGAGTAAAACTCATAAAAGGCTATGCCCCCATGCCCCCCAGGCGAGTGAGGGTTACAAGTCATAAGATGAAAACCCCATTGCGATAACGAGAAAACAGTAGAGACTCGGTGAAAAAATATCGTGAGAGGAGGCAGAAAAAACTTTATCTCATGATGAGGAAAAGGTGCCCCAGTTGAAATATTTTGACGATTTCAGGTTGGACTGAAATGTCAATGGGTAGGGTGGCAGTAATGTTTCCCATATTACCCTCAGACATGACCTCATGCACCAAGACAATTGTTTGAAGTGGATGTGTTGGGAAATGAGAAACAAATGCTTCAAGACATGAAGGAACCTCAGTGAGGATGGGAAGAAATGAAGAACGATGATAGAGATCATTCCAAGGAGTTCCATTTAGAGACATAACCTCAACGATACTCTCGTCGGTGGAGAATGTCTCGTTCAAGGGATCCGAAGAATCCCATGAACCAGGCTAAGGAGATGGCACATAAGTATCCAAGTTCATACTGAAAACAACATGAATCTCTAAAGCGGCCATTGACTCCAAGACAATTTGTTGATAGTCTTGCTCTAATGGAATTAACGACATAGAATCACCAAATAAATCAATTTTATTTAGAGTAGGAATAATCCAAGGATTTGTATAAAGCGAGATCATATTGATCAAAGTGACATTTGGAGGTGGGAGAGTAAAAGTACTCATTAAAGCATAGTCTTTGAAAATACCTGCCCCCACATTCTCATAAGGAATCTCAATATTTACCACATATGGGACATTATTGTTTGATGTACCAGAAGAGAAAAAAGACAGTTGGTTGGCGGTGCCAAGTTTTCCTTCATGAGGAAAATGAAGCACCCAAAACAAAGAAGAAACCACACAAAACATGGCGTGGGTCCAACTTTGCTCGAGAAGAAGCTTATAATTGATATTCGCATCTACAACTTCCACTTCTAGCTCAATAGCCTTTCCTTCCAACATGATTAGCAAGTTTATGAGAATACCATATGGATGGGAGCCTTCACCATCAAAGGCCTCCAAAGTGTTCGAGGACTGATTGAGGGGAGGAGAGTCGATAGCCTTCCTACATGAAACAGACATGATGGAGGTGGAAGCACCTTCATCAATAACATTCTAATGAATCATCTTTCCTTTAATGATAACTTGAATCAGAAGAGTAATTTGATGAGGAAGACGAGGAACATGGTTTTCAAGATCAAAGGTAATTAAACTCGAATCGGCAGGATCAATAGCACCTATAGAAAACAACAATGGTTTCCGCTGCATTGGACAGGTTTGGAGAAATTCCAAAGTAGACATTGCCGAAGGTGCTTGAGCTAAATCCTAAACAATATTATAGTGTTGTGCAGCTCTAGCATTTGGATTATAAGATGATTTCTGAAGTAAGCCCTTGGGAGGTGGTCGAATTACGAACTCGCTATTAGGACACTCAATATGGAGTGGACCAGAACTAGATGGAGTGGAACTACAAGGTATATTAGTGACTTATTTCTCCACCATCTAATTTTATGGGGTTTGATAGTCCTTTGTTTTAGTAGTAATCGAAATAGGTGATGAACCTTGCATCATGAAAACTTGGGAACCAGAGGAGGCAGAGGATTGTGGTTGGTATGCCAACTGTGTCTACTAAGATGGAAAAGGTTCTTTCAAAATACTTGGAGTCCCTTTCAATAAGTGGTTAACTTCAGAAGTTTTGGGACAATCCTTTGTGTAATGATCTTCCTCATAGATGAGGCAAGGATATTTCGACTTGCGCTTGGAAGCATCATCAATAGATAATTTGGGTGGATCCTGTTTTGGGGTATTGGTTTTGGCTTTACCTTTACCCTTTTCCTTACCTTTGGAGGTATTATCTACTGTAGTAGACTGAATAGCATGTACCTCGAAGGTTTTACCAGGATTTGATGAATTTTTCAAAGGATTATTGGAGCGAGTGCCTCAAGAAGATTTTTGATTCAAAGAAGTCTTAGTGGAAGTCTGAGATATTGAACCAATTACACCATCAACAGGTGGTACATCAGGAGACTTTGAGGTTTCTGGATCTGAAGATGGTCTTGGAGCATTAGGAAACATCTCATATAATGTTCCAAAGTGTGAATAGACTAAGTCTAAATACTGAGCATGAGAAATAGCTTGTTCTTCAGTAACACATCCACCCATAGCTATATCCTTAGCAATCTTGTTAACAAACGATTTTATGAACCATTCAGTCAACAAATCAGCAATATCAAATTTGATGAGGCGACTTTGAACGTCTCCATTCATGGATATGATTGGAAATGTGGGTCGTGGTATCTTGCTTAAGGGATGTGAGAAAATGAGTGTCAGTTTCATATCAAACTGGAAATTGGAAGTGGGTGAGTAAAGAAATAGCAAAAGAGTTAAAGTCAGCATAGGTAGCTCGAGGAAACTAGATATACCATTTTACGTAGCACCTATGAGGGTTCTATGAAATAGGTGAAGACGGATTGAATCATCAACATACAATTTTGAAGACCACCATAAGTGATATGTCATCACATGGGCTTGTGGGTCCTCTTTAGACTTTCCTTCAAACTTAGGGAAATCGCTTGGAATTTTAGTTGGAGTTGGAGGCCAGTAAGGCGAATGAATAATAGGATCATTTGTGAGCCTCGAGACATCAGGTAGTTCCAACGTAGCCAAGAAGGGAAATTGCAGATTGACTGGCATGTAGGGCCTTTGAGGAGACCCAAATTGCGGGTTCAAACCTTGCTGGTAAGGATTTTGCCCCCACATTAGAGGATTTTGACCATATGGGTTTTAAATTTTCCCCCACTGAGGGGTACCTTGACCATAAGGTGGATTTTTTCCAGGGTAGGTTTGATATTGACCTACCATAGGCCATTGATAAGCATTATACGCAGCATACAGATTGTAAAGTTGTTGAACTTGTTGACCTTGGACTTGAAGAGATTGGACCTGTTGTTGTAGGGGTTGACCTTGTGCCTGCAAAGATTGAGTTTGTTGTAGTGGCTGACCTTGCTACTGTAAAGGAAGACTTTACTGTTGTAAAGGTTGACCTAGCTACTACAAAGGTTGGCCTTGCAGATACAAGGGTTGAGTAGGTTGTTGAAAAAAATGAGTTTGTTGCTGCAAAGGTTTCCCCTACTACTGCAACAGTTTCCCTTGCTATTGCAACGGTTGCCCTTGCTGATGCAAGGGTTGTTGGATAGTTCCTTGGGATATACCCTGATGATATTGGTAATTTCCAAATTGAATCTGACCATATCCACTAGGAATAATGGATTGACTAGGCTGGATATAAGCTCCTTCTTGTGGAGTGTAAGGTGGATTGACCAAGGCTTGTGAACCATATGGGACATAAGCCTGTTCGAGTGGAATCTAAGCCGTATAAGGCTACTAATGCTAGATGTTACTTGACTTGGATCAACCAACAAGGTTAGGAATACCACTAGAAAAAGGTTGATTGACGTCTACCATGTGAGTTTGTAATCTACTCACATTGGTTTCACCTAACACAAGAGGAATGTTCGGATCCCCCCCCCCCCAAGCGGTGGCACATTCTGTCCAATTGACGGAGGGGTGGAAGAACTAACTCAAACCTGACCTAAAATAGTAGTTGTACCAGAAGAGTTGGTTGAAACGACGATACAAATTGCGATGGAATCATAGGTTGAATGGGAACTTACGTGACAATAGTTTGTAAAGAAATTTGAGAAGTCACATTTGGAATGAATGAACTAGAAGTAGGCATGGAATTTGAAGACCAAATGGGAATTTGATACAAAGATGAAGCACTAGGAGTTCCAAAAACAAATTGGGATAGGGTTGTATAACCAGGTGGAAACATGGACCCACTGGTTTCTGGAAGTGTGTGAGATGGGACTCCTCCTATAAAAGGAAAGCCTTGGAGGGAATTCATACCCTTTTTCATCATCGACATGAGGAGTATGAGTAGTGTAAACTTCTGAATGACCCGAAGAAGAGGATGGGTTCTCACCTTCTGAATCCATTGGTGGAAACAACTGGTGACGAGGAATCCGAGATGTGTGAGGAGATAACTCCAAAGAAATATCAGGCTAATCATAAGGAATGTAAGGACACTGAGGAGATATCACAATAGAATGAAATAACAGATTCAGCGGATGAATAACAAGCCTCTGCAGACTCTTAGGGGTCTGTATAGGATTGTCAGGGGTCTCATGGTTAGATTCTTGAGGTGACCAGGAATTCAATGGTGATGGATGAGAAGACAGGGGTTGGATACTTGGAATAATCTCAAGTTCAAAACCTTGATCTTCAAGCAACTGAGGAAGCTTCGGATGAACTCCTTGGGAGGACCCTTCAGTATCAAACAATGAAGGGGAACTGTGAGATGAACTCAATGGTTCAACCATGATGACTTTCTTTCAAGAGCAGAGAAGGAAAGATAATGCGGTAAGGGCTTATTAACAATCTTGAAATTAACAGGGAATTACTCAATATTGGTCCAAGAAGAAACTGCATCGGTTCAACATATTATCGTGGGAAATCATTTTTAGAATTTGAAAGAAATTTTTTTTGTTTTTCATCTTTTAAGAGTCGAGAAAAGGATGGAAAAGTTGACTCTAGTCGCTTTTGTAGGTTTATCAAGCTTTAAAGGACAAGTGCTCGATGATATTTTCAAATTTAAGCAGTCAGAAAAGATCGAAATGACCACTCATTTAACTCTAGGAAAAAAGGAGTACCAAGTAACCATGAACTGCAATATACACCTTAGAAAATAAACTTACCAAGGACTTGACGTACGTGCAGGAAATCTCCCTGAATGTTGTGTTCGGTGTATCATGTTTACAAGGTGGTAGACTCGGCTTATTATGGATAAAGGTTTGCAACCTATGAGGGTCTCATTTTATATACTCTATGGTACGGGGAGCACAAGTTCATGCTAACACTGTCTAATGAAAGAGTGAATGACATCTGCTAAGTTTTATAGACGTCGGAAGACGTCTCTAGCCTAGACCACTAAGTATGAGCACTAATGTTTCAAATTCTCCTTAGATTAATTGATATATTTTAAAGTTAATCTTGAAATTATGTTTTGATTTCAAGGCCTTAACGATGTCACCTGTTCCTAAAATGCAACTAAATGATGAAATTGAAATCCTTTCATTTGATGAAGGCTACCTATTTAAGGAAGAGAAACACCCAAATCATACATCAAACAAGTAACAATGCATCAATGATAATTTTCCAATGCTAAATGTAAAATATGAAATCTAATCTTTCATTTCATAAGAAAATGCAATGCCAAAATAAAATCTTAGAGAGATCTACCTTAAGATATAATGATGATTTCCTTTTCACTTTAATTCAATCAATGTAATCTAGTGAAGAAGGAGAAAAAGAGAATGCAATCAACTCAATAATCATGAAAATCACTTTCACATCAATGATTTTGAATGCAACAAATGCTTCGAAAACTACATATAAGATAAATAATTTCACTTTCGCTTTTTGAAACACAATTTCAAAGCAAATACTTCCTTTCAGTTCAATCGAAACAAACAATTTTTTAATATATTGCTTGCCAAATGGAACTAAAGTGACTTTCAAAGCATCTACTCAATTCGACACTAATGAAAACAACTTAATACTCAAGAACCAAAAGTGATTTGCAAAGGACGCCCAAACACAAAAAGACACTTTGAAGAAAGGTAATTGATCTGTGAAGAGAAGACCAATGAGTGAATGAAGGATGACTTAGAAGTCCTAGAAACCCTAGAAGCAAATCAAGCTCCAAACACACTTAAGCCAAGTCAAGAGGAAATTGCAGTCAAACAAACATGTCAAGTAATACAAGGACACTAAAATCACACTGGTAAGCCACTAACAGAAGGCAAAATACTGAAAATAAGAAAATAAATGCTAATTTGATTTAACCTTTGATATCATCGCACCTATTAAAAGAAAAGCAGCGATCATCACCACTGTAATCAACATATCCATGATGTCATCACTGTTAGGGAAAAAACCTCGATGGTCGAGAAAGATAAAGGAAAAACAAAAAATCTTCAAGAGCGGCACAAATTAACAACCTTCAAGCAATTATTAAAATTTGAAAATAGTTAAAGACAAACAAACAAGTTTGGTAATGGATGGTTGGTCAAAGTCATCACAAAAACAAGGTGAAGGATTGAATGGAAAGGATCATAGGGTCCCCAATGGAGTCGTCATTTTGTTGTCTAGGTAAATCCTCTCTACGGACATAGACGATCCCTCTAGCCCAATGAGTGGGTCTAGAAACCGAAGTGACAATCTACTAGACACATTCCTAAGTTGAAATTTAAAAGAGAGACGAAGAAGATGGACTACCTCATTCTGATGCTATCTTGATCTCCTTTGCCGAAGACCTTGAATCACTTGTGTCATGGGCTCGTTCCTACTACTCTTAGTGTTTATGCACCTACACAAGAGATCAAGGCACAACAAGGCACGCAAATAAAAATAGAATATTTAAAAGAAACATACTTAATTGATCAAGGAACGTTAATCTAAGTGATACATGAGCATACACATTTAGGGAAAATGAACCAACAGTTGTATATTAATAGAAAATAAGGGGAATCATACAACCAAGCCTTGATGTTGATCGATTCTCCTTGAATGAATATACAAGTCCAAGCTAAGCTCTCCAAACACTCCTTCTCCAAGCCAAATGAGTAGCATATAGGCACAATCTTAGCATAAGGGTGCAAATATACATAGACAAACCATTTGGAATGGGAGAGAATGAATATATAGGTTGGGAAAGGGAGTTAGGATTCTCTTAAAAGATGGTAGTAGGCCCTTATCTCAAGGTGGTAACTTATAAGGATAATACCAAGATGCCAAGTTAGGAAAATTCGACCTCATCTATGCCAAACAACCTCCATCTCTCCACTTTGGAAGCTTCTAGATCACGAAGCTTCTCATCCTCTTTGGGAAAATTTCCTTTTCGGCATCATCGCGCGTATACAAGTGAACAAAGCAATTCTATCATTGGGTCATGGGTCAAGTGGGTGATCATCGTTGTCTTTAGTCTCATAAGTGCAATGATGTTCAAATTAGGGTTTTAGAGCTATTTATTTTAGGGAAAGCTCAAGGGATTTTCTAATCAATATCTTAGGAAGGATCTGAGCTGCATATATGAATGAGTACACTGCATGATGGTCATGTTTCATGCACTTTGTGGTACGTCACATGGAAGTGCAGGAGGTGTGACAAAATACTATGTAACAAGCCTTAGATAGAGGAAGCCAGCCAACTTTCACAGAATATTCATGAGAAGTTGAAGGCCATGCAGCAAACCCAAGGGACTACGCAACTTGTAGTGGAGGGGCCAACCATAGAGGAACTACTCCAGGAGGTACAACAACCAGTAGAAAATAGTACCGTGAAGCTTCAAGCATTGACCAAGGCATTGAGCAAACTCCACCAGAAAGTGGAACAACCAACTGAGTGAATCGATGGCGAGTCACAATCTTTGTGTTGGGGGCCTGTTGGGATGGGGTCCCCGGGGGTAGATTTGAGTTAAGTTAGTCATTTTTTGTAAATAATTTTGTAAAGGTTGTAAAGTCTCCACGAAATATGGATGCAGAGTGCACGGATAGATAGGAGTCAAAGGGGTCTTAGCCCCCTGTTTTGGTCGGTTTTAAGACTCACCCATGAGTCGGGGGACATGGTATTGTATTAGGAAAGCTATAAATTAGAGATAAATTTTGATAGAGAAGAATAGGGAGATGAATGAATGAATGATGTTGTAAGGGTTTGATAGACATGAATGTATGTTCCTGTTAGTAGCGAAGGAAAGGCTCCGCAGCTGAGTCGCGGAGGCCTAGAAGAGTCCACAGCTGAGTGCGTGGATCCCTGCAACTGAGTGCGTAGGGTAGTTGAAGTCTATACTTAATCGATTCTAATTAATAAAGATTGATTTTGGGTTGGAAATACTTGCATTTGTGATTTATCTGTTATCTTCTTATCTCACTCTAAATATTGTTTTCTTGAATTAATGTGTCTTACTTGTGCAAATTGGGAATATGTTTATGCTTAATAAGATGATTGAATGATGTACAAAAAGTTCTAGATCTAAATTGAGTTAGTTTTGAATAAAGATGATAGGTATGTGCGACGGCATATCTAGATCCCAAAAAATCTAGAAGACCTCTCTATGCACGCGAAACTAGCAGCTCTAAGCTCTCAGGGTTTGAATAAGGCAATTGATCGGTTTCGTGAAGGATTGAAAGTACCTAGGGCTGAGTTCAGAGTTTAAGCTCAGTCGGGAAGTTAACTCTGTATGGTAGCAGATCTAGGGCACTGAAAGACATCACACTAGTATCTAGATGTAGAAACTTGGTTCTTGCATCCCCCAATACTGCTTCGGGAGAGACTGCAACCTACGCTACGCAGGTTGTTGCCAAAAGGACCAGCAGTGTAAGGTTTTTTTGGTTTTTGCAACTAACTCCAAACTTGGGTCAGGACCCCTTAAGCCAACACCTTTTTATTAATGAGGCCTCTATTTTATTCATTTTCCATTATTTTCCTTCATTTTCCTCTTCACATGCAACCTATGACCTTTCACATTCCTTTACTCCTAATTTCCATTATTTTCATAAATAAATTGTCAAAAATGTCATTTTACCTTTCCAAGTCCTTTTCCATTGCCTTTTCCGATTTCCTTTAGCCATAATAATCGAAATGAACACCCACTAGGATGTTTTTCCTACCATTCATCTTGGAATATGTGTCTCGTGACCTTGGTCTTATTTTTTTACATGGATTTTTAACCAGGGCTATTACAGAACCCTCCCCCTTGGGGGAACACAGTCCTCGATGTTCAATGGTACCTATAAACCAACAAAACGGTGAAAATAAAACATAGTTCCTATGGAGTTTTATAACCCAACTCGTTGCAGTATTTAAAATTACCATTGCTTAAACATGAAAAACATATTGTTTTTAGGAGATTTATAACATATCTCATTACAGTATTTAGAATATCAACCACATATACTTATGCACGTTTTATTCAACCAACAAATAACCATATTGTTCATGGAGCTATATAAATCTAGCTTGATACAATATTTACAATATACACATACAAATTTTCACATTAGTTCAGCCAACAAATAAAAGGATAGGATGCTTCCATCTGCAACAAGGGAATCTAGAGGCTCATACCTCCACCCTTAAAAGTAGTACCAGGATTTACCTCCTTTCTAGGAAGTCTAGAATCCATTGCCAAAGTCAAAATTGAATCCGATGTCCAACGCTACAACCTTGCGTTGTTTTCCTCTTGGTGAACAGTTATCGACTCATTATTCCAAGGCACACTCCCAATGTGCATCTGATTCCATCTTACAATGCTAATGACCAAAACAAATCCATCCCTGACCTTCTCTTCTCTGCTACACAGTCCCTCAGGAAATCTAATCACCCCCTTCTATGCAGTCACTCACCTTCCAAGTTCCCTGACATCCCCTACCCCAGGCAATCCATCCCTTAGCAAGGCTTCATCACATCAGAAGGTCAACAACCAAGGCATATACCTACCTCAAAACCATCATACGAATCATAGAATGCTCATGGAAAGCAATGGACACTATTGGGCACCGGTGTCCCATAATTGCCCTGCTCCTGAAGTGCTTTAACAACATACAATTTCCTGTTCGAATTCCTTTTTTTGTTGTTGCTAATCATTGCAGTCAATTTGAACCACCCAACCAGGCATTTTCATGCTTCCTGTACCAAGCACATAACTTACATTAGATTCAAAATGAATTGAAATAAATTCAAATAATACCTTATTAGTGGCCCATCAACGTGGTACACTTGCAATTCTCATTACTTCCTATCACAACAAGTCAAATTTGTTGTTCAATCAAATCATCATGTATAAACACATCACATTTGGTTAGCTCAAAACATAACCATCATAGACCAAAATCATGAATCGCATGCAATCATCATAAACCAAAATCATAGATCACATATAAGCATCATAAATCAGAATCATAGATCATATGTATAATAAAACTAAAATAAAATATGGATACTTATCCTTTAATCAGTCCTTACTTCTGCCTTTGTTCTTTCTATACACACACTGGATCAATTGCCACACCTAGAAAGCACCCATTTCCTTTGCTTCTCTTCAATCACATACACATACACACAATGAACATCACAACACATACATTCACACACGGGATACAACACCACACAATACATACACCTAAACTTGATGTACAACACAACACATGCATATACACCCAACGTACAATACCTACACATAGCATACAACACAACACAATACACATGTCACGATACCACAACTACACAATACACATACATAGTACCGCATGGCCGCAACACAACATGTATGACATGCACACAAAACCACAAGTACACGAGTACCATATGTACAACATGTAAATAGTACCACTTATACATAGCACCACCTACACAATGCATGCACATCAACACATGCACATGGTACCACCCACACAACGTGTACACAATGCCACATGTACACTACACCACCTATACAATGTGTACACAATACCACATGTACATAACACTACACGAACGACATGTAGATGACACTACATGTACACAATGCCACATGCACGACATGTACACAACACCACCTACACATAGCACCACATTTACAACACGTACACAACACCACATGTACAATCATGCACACAACACCATATGTAAATAGCACCACATGTACAACATGCATACAAAACCATATGTACATAGCATTATATATACAACATGTACATAGCACCATATGTACACAACACCACATATCCAATGTACACAACACCATGTGCACACAACACTGCATATTCATCATAAGCACAATACAATATGTACACATCACCGCATATCTAACATGTACATATCATCATCTATAACTAGAACTGCATATGAAATATACACTCAACACCATATATACAACAGGAACACAAAATCGTATGTACACAATACTACATATGTTACATGTACACATCACCATAGGTACAATCACTAAATATACAACATTCACAACATATACACAATAATAGTACCACACATCTAGAGACCACGATGTCTCTACCAAGCAACCTTGCTTCTAGTGTCTCTCCGCCATCCATGCTTATCCTATCATGTCGCAGATCACGTTGTTTTCCTTCCGCTGATGTATCCTTCAACGTTACATGTCCATAACATAAACATAGTATAATCACATAATATCAACTCATATCCACATGACACTAACCTCATAGATTTATTGAGGTTACTCTTCCCACTTGATTCCCCATAAGACTAGGAACCTCTTTCATGTCCTTCACCTATATAAGAAATGATTCCTGCACAACATGATCCTTGACAACCCTGTCAGACAATGACAAGATACATATATATAAACATTAGCATAAAATAATCATGATTTCGTTAGAAAATGACATACATACATAGACATATGCATATAAATATTAGCATTAAACAATCATGATACTTGACACCATGACATATATACATACATGTATACAGATATAGACATCAACATATTCATGATCAAAACATAATTACAAAATATCATAAGGTCAAGGTTAATATAACTTCCCTTATCCATGAATCACATGCACAACATCGAGAACAACAGTTCGCAACATATCCAAGGCATCTGACCCCTCAAATCCATTTAATTTACCTTTATGGTTACCTTTCTCATGTTTGTACTACCACCATCCATTTACCACAATGGATCCAACCAGTCCAACCGACTATCAGACTCTTACCTTATCCGCCCTTACACATGCACCGAGCTTCATCTGGGTCTTACATTACCTGTTGAGTTTCATTCATCTGTTCCTCAACTCCATTAAATTTCTCTTTCCAAAAATAAATGCCAAGGCCCTTAAAATAAAAAAGGAAAGAAAATAATAAAATAAGAAGAAAACCATGAAAACCCAATAGCAATACAACACCACAACAAAGTGGCATGGTTGTGCACCAGTCATACACAAAACTGCAAATCAAGAACAAACAAATCATAAAATATTGAAAGCATAAAACTAGCAACAAACACCATGACTCAATCCCCATGGGTTCTGTTATCTCAAAATCAGACCCTGGAAGGCTGCAGGCCAGGAAGACCTCAAGTAACTATTTCAGACCAATCTTTAGGCTGAGGCTTAGCCTCCTCAACCTGAGAGGGCTCTCTCTAAATGGATTAATGATTTTGATTAAAGATAAGATGGCTAACTCTTATAGAACAACTCTGAAAAATATGAATGGTGGAAACACAGTTAACAACTATCCATTGGGCTTATGGAGTCAGCAACACCTCAATATAACAATGAACTCAACCTTACATGGAAGTCAGGGCATTCAACATTTAAACATTCAGAACATAAACTCATATAGGACCACACAATTTATAAATGTATACAGGAAGTCAGAGCACATTTAGTGAATTCTGAGTGATTATACATCCATAACACTGCAAGAATTAGGAAAAGGACAACATCATATATTCTGAACATAAAAAATCCCTCATGAATCCTGAGAAGTAAAACCAAACATGTATTACTGAAATTGAGTCTTACATAAGCCAAATACAAGCCTTTTCATAAAATTTCCAACCCTGATTACATTGCTGTTTCAGCTATATATAGAGCTCTTATTCTAACTAATCGAGATTCCTCCTCAAGCATGAGGGGAATTCGGAAACTACTTCTATTACTGACAACTCTTAAACTCTAACTACTTAATAAATACAACAAAGTGTTGACTGGAGTTTTTTAGAGATCTAAATCAAATATGACTCTAACTCCATATTAAATGCATAATGGCTTTGATTAAGATAATCCCTTTCTTTGACATCTGGTTCTCTTTCAGTTTGGCTGAGATGGGTGTTTTAATTCTCCACGCTGCCCTTGAATGCTGCATCTTCTTCACTGTCCAGAAAAATTAGGAGACTATCCTTGCTTCTCGGCTTTATGGTTTTCAAATCTTCATAAGTCGGTTTTTTTTATTGTTGTCCCTCAAAATATGACGGTGGCCACGTTTTGATGTGCTGTCCACTGTTATGGAACCTGATTTGATGATGTGTCATCCAACGTTTTGAAAAAAAAAAGGAAAACGCATTCAAGCTGTCTGATGCATGCTTCAATTCTCTTATGATATGACAAAATGCCACTTTTTGATCCAAACCATTTATTTCCACTTGTGCTAGTCTGATTGGCTGTTGTAACTTCAGGTGTTCTCGTTGTATACAACTGTCTTTCAAATTTTTTCTGCTTCAAATTCAAAACTGCTTGATTTATGTTGAAATCATCACCTTCAGCAGTTTCGTAGCGCGCTACGAAACTGCTGAGTTGTTTAAAAAAAAAAAAAAACCTTGTTTTTAACCTGAGACCTTTATTAACCGAGTGCTTGATTTCCAAAAACTTCTTTAGACTTTCCAAAGGCTGAATAGGGATTTAGATTTCTTCAAAAATATAAGATCAAGCAAACTTATCAAAATTTTGAAACAAAATCTTACTTGAAATGTAAACTCATTTAGCAGGTCCTTTAAGCTGGCTTGTTGTGCCTTCAGATCTTCAATTTGTTTCTTCATAACCTTATTCCCAGCTCTTAGTTGCATATTAATCATTTTGATGTACTTGGCTTCTTTGATTGTTGGTACTGTCCAGGTGTGAAATTGTGTATTGCAATCAACCACTTCTACAGCTGCATTCTCTTCCCATAGAGTTTTAATTCTATAATAGTTTGCTTGTATGACTGCATGTCTTCTAGCAGCTTTCTTCAATTTGGCAATCTCATGCTTAGCTGATTCCAATTGGCTCTTCAGGTCTACTATATTGTCTTCTTTAGATGTAATGACTGTTTTGTCTGTGTTCTTCCTTTGTTGACGTTGTGTCCCTTCCCCTGTTTCCTCTGTTCATGGCAGTGCTTCCTGTACTTGCTGGAATCTCCTTGTCATAGGCCTTCTAGGTTTAAAAACAAACTCTTCAGCTGGCTCATCAAATTTAAGCCTTTTTGAGGCTTTGGATTTCTTGGTACTTTCTTGTTCTGACTGTATCAACTCAATTTGAACTGGTAGAGACTGCTCAAAGTCAATAGCCTGTAATAAGTCATTTAGACTTCCCTTGGACACTGGACTTTCTTCAACTGCTACAGCTTTACCTTTTTCCTTATTCATCTGGCTTCTTGTTCTTATCCTTGAGACTACTTCAGATGTGCTTATTTCAGGTACAGTCTTTTTACCATGAGATTTTCCCTTAGTTGATTGCTGAGGTTGATCTTGGATGATGAGTGGCTTCACTTGTTTTCTTGCTTGTGAATTTGGAACTCTTTTAGCTCTTGCTTCTGTTTGGAGCTCAGCTATTGTAAAATCTCTTGCAGGTAGAGGAGTGAGGCCAGTTTGGCTTTTGAAGCCAGCCATAAAAATGAACAAATTCCAATCTTTGTCTACCTTTTGGAGCTCATCTAAAACCAGTAGTTTGATCAAACCATGATGAAACAAAGAGGTTTCACAATCCTCTTTCCTCAGCTGTACCTTATCACACATCTTACTCAAACTACGGAAAAGATAAAAAGGTAAGTCTATGGAGACCTTCCCTGTGAAATGCAAAAGGAGTTTAAAATGGTATGAGTAAACCTTGTTATACCTTCCTTCGCAAGTTAGATACTTTTGTATGCAGGTGAGTAAGTGAGCATAATATTCTTTGACATAACTCCTGGGCACTGCCTTACTTAAATCTTCATTTACAAATTCATCCTTCAAAAACTCCTTGCAAGGATTCATGTCAAACTTGAAATTTTTAAATCATTGCTCCTGTCCTCGTGGGATCTCTGTCACAGTAGATATCAACTCTGGCGAAACCTGCAATTCTATCATAGCTACCTTTGAATTCAAGCCTGTGAAGTTAAGCGCAAATTCTTTGGTTACCTGTGCGTGTCCTCCTTGTAACTTTTTGCAAAAATTCCAGCACCCGGCCTTTTTGAATGCCTTCTCCACCTCTTTATTTCTCAGCGTTATATCTAGGCCTTCAGGCTCGATCCTTAGACATTTTCCGGATCTGTGCTCTTTTTTCTCCATTGATTTTTCCAAATATTCACAAACAATGACTACCAGCTCTGGTTTGAATTGTGATTCAGCTTCTTGGATTCAGCCTTGCTTGATTATCAGCCTCGCTTGATTATCTTTGTAGTTGAATTTTAAATTTTGCCGTTTAAAATCTCTCAAGTTGTAATCTTGCAGATTTGTCATTCATGCAAGACTTACAACCATCATTAAGATTTATGCACGGTGGTCTTTCTTGGAAATGATGATTCGTGCGTATCAACAGATCTAGTGGTGGTGATAGTGGCAATGAGTGGTGAAATGTGATAAGAGGGGTACATGAGCTAACATGAGAAGACACGGCCTATGACTCACCTAACGGACTTGACATTTCGGGAAAGATTCGCTGCGAAATGTACGAATCCATGATTTCGCAGCGCTGTCAGTTTTAAATTTGAATGACGCGCTGCGAAACTGCCTAATCGGGATTGCGTTGCGAAACTGCCTAATTGGGATTGCGCTGCGAAAACACTTTAATAGTGTATATGCGCTGCGAAATTACCAAAAGGCTCGGTGACTGACATAAGATGACAGGTGGCTATAAAACAATGGTGGATGGAGGGGAACCAATGGGAGCTGAGAATAACTTGACTCAAAACCTCTTCAAAACTTCAGACTCTAAGGGAATCAAATTAAAACAAAAATAGACTAGCACTGACCTTTGTCATCGGGCTAGGATGAAAAGTTACATATATCAGTTTTAGTTCTAAGTGATAACAGGTTCCCAATGCTTCCAAGGGAAAACCCAACCCGAGGCTTCTTCACGACTTCATGGAGATCTCTTTTTCCATGCAATCCCCTGCATCATACTACCATAAACACATAACCTTCAGTGTATAAATGAACATAAAAATACACCAATTACCTTATCTTTCTGTGCCAAGCATGTTGCCTTGTAACTAAACACATCCATGCCATCTCTCAAGGGACTCCAATTCCTTGACAGATCCAGCTATAACTAGAAACTAGTTAATATATTTGTCAAATACATGTTTAGGAATATAACATATATCCACATAATGTTAGAAAAAATCTAGGTTAATAAGGCTTCTAGTATTCAAAGCATTCATTCATCTGGAATTGCGGTTTCCAAACATAGCCAAAGGAATCCTCATCCAATTCCCTTCTTTTACCTTTTTACCTTGTTGCAATCAAGTCTTTATCATGTGCTATCACATCACCCATATGTTAGTTATATGATAAAATAAAATATTACCTTGTCATGCTAATACCAAGAAAGTTTCTCTGCAACTGCTCACATATGTCAATCACATGTTCCAAAGATCAAGACATCATATATATTAATTTTAAATCAACCTTTACCAAGTCTAACAACGAAGTCACAATCAACAATAATCTCACATTCATTAGTCATAATACATAATGCTACAACTATCACCTACTTATACTCAAGTACATATCAGTTGTCTCTGCACACATGTATTAGTGAACCTATCCTAAAACATTATCATTTGTTCACGAAGTCTTACAAACACATACTCATGTTACGCAATTAATCAAACAATAGATAAATGACATAATCAAACATTCAAGCACCAAGTAGAAAACATAAGCAAACTCATACCTTAATGTATCTTAGGGGAGGCTATCTTGTCTGCACAATCAATCTAGATTAGAATGATATAACTTCACAACATATCAACGCAAACATAAATAAGGTAATGATTACCATAACATTAACTAGCTAACATGTTCACATAATAACTCATAAACAATTGTCATTCATGCATAACAATCACATTTGCAAAGTCAGTCTAGATTAGTATGACATATATCACAATATATTACTCATACCTAAATGTCATAACCATAATCATTTGCATAGGCCAATCCAGGTTAACACAATACATATAACATCAAGATCTCAAATGCAATAAGCGTAACAATCAAGTTAACTAACATATAATAACAAAAATTAACATATAGCATACTAATCAACAACATATAACATAATCATCAAGTTAACTAACATAAAACAACAAGAAGTTACTACCATGCATGACTATCCAACACATGTGCATATGACTACAACTAACATCTACCATGCATGTAACCACAACAAAAATAGAATGACAAGAATATAAGTAACCTTAATTCTTATAACAACCATTAACCACATACATGCATGCCAAGTATACAAATATATATGACGATCTGCTCTTACCCTAAAGTCTAGTGTCACAACTTCACTTTGATGATCTACATCTCCTAGTCTATCTCAACCAACACGTTAACATCATAACATACCAATAACATCATGATGACCTAAAATTTATAAAATGACCTCATGGACAACAACCTTAACCATGACAATGCATGGATAACAACATATAGGTGTTGACATGCATAACAAATGCATTTACATCCAACATGCATTCATGACAAACACATCCCAACAACATCACAAACTTCTACATGGAAACACAACTATAACAATAGCCACCACCATGCATAAATAAAAAGAACATATACAACCTACATGCACGCATTACAAACACATTCTACCCATCCAGTCCAAGTGTTGAACCATGCTCTCATACCACTTTGTAACACCCTCCTCCCACATCTTCCCATGTAACAAAAAAATCGAGGTAAACATGTGACAAGAGGCTACTATGATATTATTCAGCCTCCTAGGCCACCTTAAGGAAGTGGAACTGATAAAAAAAACCAAATTGACCATCCATACATCCTACAGAACCTCCAAGAGCTACCCCACCTTTCCAAGTGACCAAACCCTGAGCAAAATCAATAGTTCAAGGACCTAGAGCCCCAGTCGCTTCCATGAGCCTACTTGAGTGTGACTATAGTCTTTTTCTGCCAGTTCTATGCCAACAACTATGATATTTAAGGCTAAGTTATAGGGTTAGGACCCTATCACTACCCATAACTTCATGGAATTTACAGAAATGAAAAGAAAGATAGAGACAATGATGCCAAAGAAAATTCTTGAACAAAGACTTAATAGGACCCCTACTAGCCATGATAGGCATTTCTTCAAACATGTCACAAATATGCATTCTACAAGTCATAGTAACAAATCTGAGCATAGGGGTCTTATACTTATCTAAGAATCACTAAGAAGCATTGACTCCTTATCACATTAGTTGCATTATCATCAATTAGGTCATAGATTCATTGCTTAATTATTTACAAATCAAACATAATGAGAACCATACATTTTCTTTGTCATAAAACATATTCATAACCAACATATAAAAACACAAATAATGAGGATACAACAACCATAAATGCCACATATAATCTAGTACTTTTACACATAAAATATGAAGGAAACTTGAACTCTTATTAATGAATGAAAAAGCCAACCCAGTATGGGACTATCACGTTCCACCCAACCATAGATTGGTTAAGCCAAATATCTCTTCAGCCTATCAACCCCGTGCCATATTCCAAGAATCAATGTGGGACTCAAACCAAAAGAATCAACCAGGGCTTCCTAAGGCTAGACTACCTCACCCGCATCAATAGAATTAGGCTTTACCACAATCCCCATTGAATCACTAGGCCATAATAAAGCATGGATGCCACCAGATTTCTCCACCTACCCCATGAGGAATTTTCCTGTCTCCTAGTCTCTAGGCTTTACCGCAATCCATATTCTAATCTAGGGATTGATAGGCCATAATCAAGACACCACCCTTCAGGATTTACCATATATCCCACAATTCACCTGCAAGGATTCTTAGGGCTGATCAAGGGAAACCACCTCTAGACTTTACCGTATATCCCGCAGATCACTAGTTAAGGGTTCCTAGGCCCATCAAGGCACACAATAATTATTTTTACCACAACCCATAGTTCAGTTCAGCGGTCACTAAGTGAGTGGATTTACCGTAATCCTGTAGGTTTTAACCCTGTACAGAAATTACTTGCATACGAATTCTAAATCACAGAAAAATAAACAATGCAAGAGCATAACACATAAAAACACATATACACAGAGATTTCCCACTGGATCCCAAAATCGGGACTACCAGCTTGATTTTTCATTATATTCCTTTCAATGTTACAATACATATTTATACATGCCTAA
>APFE031472997.1:126042-190957 GCA_000404065.3 Pinus taeda
TCTAATACCATGGACCGAAAACCATCGCGTCCAAAAAACATGTGCGAAAATCATGCACAAAACCATAGGTGGGTCCGACCAACCTAACATAGGGTCCAAAACCAAAATTTTCCGGGGTGCTGCCCCAGACCCCATAAAGTGGGGTTACGGGTAACCCTCAAACCCCCTGTTAACTATGTGGAAAGAATATAACACAACCCAACAAATCCACAATGTAGTTCAGGGATCACTCGGTCATGTTTTCTGTCATTCAGAGATCCACCTCACTCAGTTATCCATCCGACAATCCATCTCAACCAAAACATGAAAACCTCATCACGCCATGGCTATCCGAAAATGGAAAGGAAAGTATGAATAACATTGTCATACCTGGAAAAACCCATGTCAATGACAACAAGAGAACCAAGAACACACATGCATAACCATGCATGCCAAATCTAGCAAGGAAATCACACATGCAAATTGATAATTGCAAGGAAACCCATTGTAGATGCTTGATCCTTCTCTTTCTTTCTTGATCTTAGCTTCCTTTTTTCCTTCTTTTCCTTTCTTGATCCAATGTTGAAGTGCTCCAAGAAAACCCTAAGTGTTCGAGAGTGTGCAAGAGAGAGAGAAAATAGAGAGAGACCTCCAAATCTAAACTGACAAAAGTGTGAGAAAAATATTGCCCACTTATCCTCAGAAGCCTTTTTATTGATGATGCCTCTATTTTATTCATTTTCCATTATTTTACTTCATTTTTCACCTCACATGTAACCTGTGAAATTTCACCTTCCTTTTCTCCTAATTTCCATTATTTTCATAAATAAATTTCCAAAAATTCCACTTTTCCTTTCCAAATCATTTTCCATTGCCTTTGTTAATTTCCTTTAGCCATATTAACCGAAATGAACACCCACTAGGATGTTTTTCCTACCATTTAGCCTTGAATATGTGTCCCATGACCTTGGTCTTATTTTTTTTTACATGGATTTTTAACCAGGGTTGTTACACATTCTTTCAAAAAAATTATCATGGAGCTTCACCAAGCTTTTGATAAGTATGAATATCAGAGTGTATACAAGGAGATTATCTGACTTAGAATGAATTTTTATGAATAATTGGAAGATTTTCTTAATCGTTTTCTTCACTTTTGTTATGATTTTTCTAAGGAATATATGGATTGGGATTTTATGAATGAAAAGTTTCAATACATAGTGTAGATTTGTTTAGATCCCCTTGAATTTGAATCTATGTAGAAATTATGGTGTATATTTGAAACTTCTTATGAAGTTTTAATCAAAATCAAAAGACACAAACCTACTCTACTACTTAGCAGGAAGTAATTCATAATTTAGAACAAAAAACTCAAACATTAAATAAGAAATCACACACATGCAAATAGTATTTTCCTTGGGGAAAGAAATATTCTAAAACCCCAATTCCTTCTTACATTAATCTAATGAATAAAGATGTATTACAATTTCTTTGCTCAACTGAGCACAACCTACAAGTTCATAACCTATCTCTTTACTCACTGACAAGCTCTGACCTAGACTTAGTCAATTTATGCCTCTACTTGAGCCCCTATTTGCTTGGACAATTCTTGAGTAATTGAGCCCCTATTAAATAGGAAATTCCTCTAATTCACTGCACAATTCCCAAGGATGGTCCACCTAACCTCATGCAACACCTGTAAACTCAACTAGTTTACAATTGATGGTTAAATACCTTGGAAACTCCACCACCACTAGGAAACTCGTATTATTTGCATGCATGAGATAATTATTAGCTGATTGACCAGTTAACTAGATGATCTTTGAGTTAGAGTGATGTCCCACTACTTAAATGACCACTAACTATTTCTATTAATAGTTAGAACTATTTTAACTGATTACAATTGAAATTAACTCAACCTAGGCTCCTAAAATTTAGGAATCACTACATACAACTGAACTTCATGCCACTAACTCAAATTAATTGAGCTAGAATCTTATAAAATAGGAATAAACACATGCAAACTGAAATTCAACTTATTAACTCGAACTGAGTGATAAGATCCATGTCACCTTAGTTAACTCCTCCAAGTTGTCTGTTGATGTGGAATTTCGAATTTCCTCAATTTAATCAAGGAAAAATCAAATTGATAAATTCTTGTTTCATTTTTCAACACTCCCTCTCAACAAGAAAGGGATTATCAACCACCCGTATCATGCCCTATGGAATGTACTACATGCAACACCTCTCAATGTTGTTGTTTCTCCTGCAATACCTGCAACTGAGAAGCATCCAAAAAAACCTAAATCAACTATGTTTGCAACTGTCTACTTGGAAAATTGTGTTGTTGTTGACTCTACTACTGAGCCTCCTTCTCTATTGTCAACACTTGTATCTACTCCTCAGTATCTGACTAACATTGATCCTCCTACTACTGAATATTGTTGACCCCTATAGAAAGGTAATGATCCATGAGGAGAACATCTCAATTGGACCTTGCCCAAATTTATGCAACTCTCGGACTAAGGATCTACATCACCCCACACTCTTGGAGGTATATCTGTATGCATGTAAAAATATGATCTACTCATATTGTTGTTTCTACTGCTCTACTATTTCTTCCGCACTACTACTGCAACCACTACAATAATGAGTATGATCTCCTGAAATCATGAAGTACTAGCTTCCATAGGGTTTCCCCCTCTGAAACCAAACTCCCTCGGAGTTTCGATCTCCCTGTGGGAAATATCGTTGCTCATAAATCTACCAATATCAATAATCACAACTCCTTTTTGTGTAACTAAAAGTTGGATCACTGATCTTCCCACTAGAAATCTTCTAGCTCCATTAAGAAGTCTACACAAAGGGTCTTCTAGATATGTCATGAACTAGGGCTCCATAACTCTACCTCCTAATAGCTCATTAGTTATTAAATTATCATTGTACATGAGGACTTCTAGGATTGGTTCTAATTTCAATCTAGATTTGATATCATGTAGAAATTAGGCTGTAGATTCAAAACTACTCATGTAGTTTTAATCAAAATCACAAGACACAAACCCACTCTACTTCTCTATGAAAAGTAGTTCACGATTTAGAACAAAAATCTCAAACATGCAATAAGAAATCACAGACATGAAAATAATATTTTTCCTAGGGAAAACAATCTACTAAAAAACCCAATGCCTACTTGCATTAATTTTATGAATAGATATGTATTACAATTTCTTTACTCAACTGAGCACAACTTGTAAGGAGATAACCTATCTCTCTTCTCACTAAGAAGCTCTTACCTATACTTTGTCAATTTCTACCTTTGCTTGAGCCTATATTTTTTTGTACAATTCCTCAGTTATTGAACCCCTATTAAATAGGAAATTCGTCTAATTAATCGTGCAATTCCTAAGAATGGTGCACCTAACCTCATGCAACACCTGTACACTCAACTAGTTTACAAATGATAGTTAACCGCCTTGGAAACTCCACCACAACTGGGCAACTCGTATTCTTTGTATGCATGAGAAAATTATTAGCTGATTGATTAGTTGATTAGATGATCTTCAAGTTAGATTGATGTCTCACTACTTAAATGGCCATGTTCGAGTTCTATTAACATTTAGAACTAGTTTAACTGATTAGAATTGAAATTAACTCAACCTAGGCTCCTGAAATTTAGGAATCACTACATATAATTGAACTTCATGCCCCTAACTTGAATTAACTAAGGTAGACTCCTATAAAATAGAAATGAGCACATGTAAACTAAACTTCAACTCATTAACTTGAGTTAAGTGTTCTTAACTGAGTGACAAGAGCCATGTCACCTCAGTTAACTCCTCCAAGTTGTCTACTAATGTGAAATTTCGAATTTCCTCAATTTAATCAAGGCAAAATCTAATTGAGAATTTCTTGTTTCATTTTTCAACAATATATTACAAGTCTCCCAAATTTTATTTTTCATGGAGCACTTAAAATTTCGAAGGAAGAATATAATATTTCTTGTGTTCCTTCTCCCCTTCTTATTTCTTCATCAAAAGAAGCAGTCCCATGTACCAATGTTGAAGTTTGAAAACTTGAAGGTTAGATTGTTGATCCATTTGTCCCATGTCAAACTTCCCCTCATGATCAAAATTTGAATGCGTGTTGGATAAATATTGAGTCTGATTTGATTGATGACATTGCTTCTTTCAGATAAACCTCTTGTTCTCCATCTACTATCTCTTAGGATCCTCTTTGTCATGATCCACCTAATAAAAAAATTATACCAATTTCTCTTGAATGTTATGGTGATAAAATAGTATATGATGATGTTGTTCAAGTAAAGGAACATGAGGATCATGGTAATTTTTATGATGGTTATGTGTCGGCTTCCGATTGTGAACAAGAATCGGTCACCATAGATGATATGTCATCTGATTATTCCTTCACCTCTTCACCATTAACACACTATTCATCATTTCCTAATATGTTTAATGAATTTGTTACACCAATTTTTCCTTTAAATGATTTTGATTCTTCTATTATTCATATTAATCACAATCAAGAGTGTTGTGGTGTTAGTTTTCAACAAAAAGAAGAAATGATGCAATCCATTATTCATAATAATCTTCATTCCTCACCTTTCATATGTGAAGAAGAGTTCATAACTCCCTGTGCTTAAGCAAATCCTATTGTTGATTCATCAAACCATGAAGAGTCCCTAGACTTGAATGTGAAATCTGATCTAGCAAATGACATTGTTAATGTCTTCATTGATACCTCTAGTGATGGCTTTTCATCTTCATTATTTGACCTTTCAAATCCACCCGTATTTGATAGTTCATCATTCGATAGTTTGAAAAATTTCCAGGAAGTTGAGGCACTTCAGACCTTGCTAATGGTTATGTTAGTATCTCATGATCTAGGAAGGAATTCGGAACAAGGTCATACCAAAATTCCCTTGTAGGATAATCTTCATAATTTGAATAAATGTGGTGAAAATGTATCTCTCTCAATTTCAAGATTTTTCACTTAGTTGTTTTCCATATCATGATTCAATTGCACAATGGTTCAAAGAATCTTATTTGGAAATCTCTTTTACTAGTAATAAGCTTCGATCTTTTTGAATGTTCTCCAATATTGAAGGTATGAATGAATGTACTTCCATGAGAAGCTATTGAGACTTGTGTGACCATCAATACACAATGGTAAGACTATTTAGCACAAGCTTTATTGTTATATTTTTCCACAAGTCTTATCAGTTTATATTTTCTCCCTTACACTTTGCTTGATAATGGTTTTTACTTCTCTTACCTTCATCTTTGCAAGTTAGGAGCCACTTCTATGGTTAGATTGGAATTTTCACTTTATGTAATCCTGACCTCCTTTTGTTAGTTTAGAAGTAGGCTTAGCATAGTTTTCTTTCTTGCTTTATTTTATCATATTTTCTTTCATTCTCCTTTCCTTTCTACACTTTTATTTTGAGTCTATTTATAATAAGACATGTGTGAAAGATGTATTTTTTGGCTTTGAATGAGTGTGGAAAATCTTAAAGGGGAGACTATAAAACTATCAATGCTTGGTAAACTATCAAACCCCTTGTTTGTTAGGGCCTTATATCTTTAAGATTCCATGATGCTTCAGTGGAAAAAAACGTTTCTTTCCCTTTGAAAACCATATTATATTTTCAATGCTCATATATATAATAGGATCTTCTTCCTTGGATCAACATTTTATATGTTTGGTTTGTTTTAACATGTCAACTCAGCCGATTAGATAAGGGAAAGGAGGAAACTTAAGCGATCTAACATAATTCATAGGTATATAATTAAGAGTCTCTGTAAAACAAGGAACAACTTATCTTTCCCATTAAATAAGTTAGGATCCCTCTTCCACCTGTGGTGATATTTTTATAAAATAAACAATGGGTGAAAGAAGAGAAAGGCCTCTTGCGCAGGTAGGTGAAGCAAGCAACTTCACTGGGGTACTGAACAGGCTCGCTTGCAGTGAAGAAATGCTTGTGATTACTTGAAGTGTCTCTACCAAGGTATTAAACATAGATGTTGGCAACAAATAACCACCAGAGATGATATTAAAACTATGACATAATATACTCACACGTTTACAAACTTCTAGCCCCTAATTGAAACAACCAAATTTTGACTAGTCCTATGAACGTGTTAAGTTGACGATAGGGGTATAAGAGAATACATCTATAATTGAGCTAAGTAGAGAAACTACAATGATTTATGGTTTGAAATAATACTTCCTAAAAGCTAGACTTTGTGTGCAAATTTAGACCCTAGTCAGAGAAGTTGGAGTTCTTCTAGTGTGTCACCAAGTGTTGTAGTTGCTACAACCCCGCTCCAAAATTTTTCTCATGCTTTGGTTTTGGAGCCTCCCTTCTATCATGAGAAATTTCATTTTAAGATATTAAGGTCACCCTTGGTATTATTTCTCTTATTATCAAGTTTTCTTATTTGAGTACTAAATGTCCTAATCTCTCACTCCTTCAAGCTTAGCTTATGATATCATAATTGTGCATTCCTTTAAACAATTATTGGTCACTTCATGATGATAGCTAATCCTTGTCGACAGTGGATATCTAACTTCTAAAGATATACAATGCACACTATGTGAAGGCAAGTTTAGCCATGGCTTTATGACATTGATTGCAAGCCTTGATCTAAGGGATTACATAGTTCCTTGTGGAAATCAACTATGCAACTCCTTGTCAGAGTGAACTGTGTAACCCCTTGTGATAGGTAGTTACACAACTAGTTGTGGAAGAAAATTGTGCACTCCCTTATGGCAGTGAATTGCACACTTCACTGAGACAACCAACTGCAAAATCTCGTGTCAGTGAACTCCGCAGTTCCCTAAGACCGATAATTACACTTCCCTTGAAAATAGAAATTGTGCACTTCCCAATAATAGCCCATGCACACTTCTAGATGGTAGTGTGGCACATTTTTTTTTAAGATGATATATTTACATGTGTCAATTGACTAAGTTTGGCTCCTTTATTTTAGGCATGCATGATCGAAACCATAACCCTAACTCTATGAGTGCTCATATACATAACAATCCATCCTAGAGCTCATTCTCACACTCATATATGTAGTTGTATCTTTTTGCATGAGAACAAGGATATTTTGGTTTCATTTACACCACTTTTTCAAGTAAGTTTCTTAACTATCACTTTTTTCTCTTTTCTTTCACTTTTGTGACGTTTTCTTTTGTAAGTGTCATTTTTTATTACTTTTCACATAACAAGCATTACTTTTGCTAATATTAGCTTTTGTATGTGTCATTTTACCATTTTATGTTTCTTTTCTAGTGTCATTTCACATTCCATGTCTTTTTGTATGACAATAATCATTGTTGTTGAGTATATAAATGCATGATTGTCTCCTTTCTCTCATTTTTCTTCTCACTCAATGTGAACACATACTTGGTTGAATCTTGAGTAGATACATATCATTGCTTCACCTTTCTCCCTTATGTTTGCAGATATTGAGCCTTAACTTTTGTACAAAGAATATACACAACTCCCAAAGCCTCACTCTCTCTCCAACTATGCATTCCACAATTCCAGTTAATAGATGGACTTGTATTACCCACTGTGATTGTGAACTACACAATCTAGGGACCAACTCTGTATTGTGCATTCCTAGCTAGCAGTGAGGTCCCTCTTGTCTATTATCACTGTGAACTACATAGTAGGCAAGCCTCTCTCCATTAGAAATTGCACATTGCACAATCATGGGCCATAGTCCCTCTCTCTTGCTCACTCAGCCTGTGCAATCCTCCCTCACTCACTGCGCAGTGCACATTTCCAGTGATTAGTAAGTTACTTTTATCTCTCTTGTGCTAAAGCATTGTGAAATTCCCCTTCTTAGTGGCTTTATTCTACTTGGATTGATTGATAGATTAGATGATCTTTTATGGAATTGACTTAATATTGCCATGAGTGCATCTATTTCATCAGGTACTATAGACATAGATCATATCAGTCTTTCATCATCCACTAGCACCATGCCTCCAGCTACCAAAAAGGGTTCATCAAAGGAGGTTAGAGATAGAAATACTGAGGATGTTGTGGGAAGTTCTTTGAAAAGAGTTCCCATATTGCCAAACCCTCATTGCTTTATTGATCATTTTTCTACTATTACATGGCTAACCATCACTGGTTGTATTCAATATGAAGGAGTTCTTGGAGGATCTAGAAGATAGGACAGTTTATGAGAATACCAAGAAATCAAGGTTCCACAAAATTGCTTGTAGGTATCCTACGCCACCTTGTGCTAATGAAATTAGATGGAAACTATTGGGTCTAGGCACCAAGAACATGGTGCTTAATAGTGTTAGTGGGTAGAAACTTTCCTCTTACCATTTGCATGGCTTACACTCGTACTACAAGTTACCCAAGCCTGAGCAACATTTGACTTCCTAGTTTTATGTAGCTTGGAGTTATTTGAATACCAGAGAAGTGATTAAGTCATGGTTGTAGGAATCAAATAAGTTTTTCCAAAAGCTAGATGGTATATACAGGACTAAGTCTCTCATGAATGTTTATTAGTACCTAATGGCTATGCATTGCAGGATATATGGGAGGAAGAACACTAAAATATGTGACGAGGGTTGGATCTTCATGCTTTATCCACTTCTCATAGAAGGAAAAGTATTCAATTGGGAAAAAATTTTGGCCCAACAACTAAAGGTTAATATGTTTAAGGTGAAAGAACCACCATAGGGAAAGCATTTTCAATTATATAAGTCTTCCTACTTACTAGATGTTATTTGTGCCCACCATGCGTGTTAAACAGGTAAATCCCCTCTGCAGACAGAGGCGATCCCACTAGCCCAAAATGGGTCTAGCAACAATCAATTCACGTTGCTATGCAAGTTCCTAGTTGTATACTAAAAGGTGGATTACAAAGACCAACCTAGAATCCAACGCAAATGTCGAAGTAGAGTTGACCCTCCGGCTCCCTTGCTTTAGCAGGTCACAATCCTAGCGATCCTCGCGAACGGACACCTGCACATGCAAAGACCGAGACAACTACAAGCATAAAATCCACCAAAGTACAACTATATTTCAGTTAGAAAGGAAATAAATCAAACATCATAATAGGCAATGAGATTGGAACCATAATAGCAGTCGTTTATTAATGAATAATAGGCAGAGAAAGATACAACCAAGGTTCTGACGTTGAACCTATTCTCTGGCTGGGCAAGCAGCTATGTATGCCTTGCAATAGACCTTCTCTCTCTCAGGATTCCGGAAGCATAACCTCCCTATGTTTCAAGACACTTACTATCACTCCAGACAAGCATAATCACAACTAGCATTCCTCCAGAACTCCCTTGTCTAATGCATGAGGACAGACTTTTATAAATGGAGAAGGGAGGAAGATTCAATGCACCAGGACACCCATTGTGGATCGACATTATCTCCGAAAAGCTACTGAGGATAGATGTCAAGGATAGATGATGACTCTCGACCTCTATCAGATGGATTTTTTCCCTCAAAAGACTTCATGATCTGAAAGGAAAAAACATATGGGTGCGCGTTTGCCAAAAATCATTACCAAACTTAGTTGGCGCGAGTGTTGTTCTAGGACAGAGCGCCAATGGGCGCGCCCCTTTTTGAGGATCTCAGTGATTGGCGCGGATAAGACACTTTGTACCTGCGCCAATGGAAAAAGGGCACTTTTCAGGGATAATTTGCAGAAGGTGTCTTCAGGGAACATGAAGTACATACTCAGGGGAACATAATGCAAGTGTTTTTAGGCTATGTCACTGCTCATAGGTCCCGGAATGTATCCTCCAATGTACGAAAACAGGGGTAACAGGGACGGTGACCAATGGTGACAAATTACTGTGTAACATATACTGTTCTATCTCCAAACCAAAACTTTTAGGCCTAACACCTCTCTCTCTGAACAACGACGTACTCGATACCAAGCCAAAGACTATCTGATCGTTGGTGTTACACTTTACCGTCATGGTGTCGATACGGTCCTACAAAGGTGCCTCACGCATGAGGAGGTCGAAAGAGTTTTGAATGATTGTCATTCAAGTACTTGTGGGGGGCATCTATCTGGTTGCGCTACTGCACAAAATATCTTAGGAGTTGGTTACTTCTGGCCCACCATATTCAAAGATTGCATAATTGCAGTCAGAAGTTGCCATGCTTGTCATATTTTTTATCGCAAAACCAAATTACCACCTACACCACTGCATCCAATCATTGTTGTTCGCCCATTATCTAAATGGGTCATTGATTTCATGACATGTAACCCCATCTCCCCCCTCGGCCAGGGAGCATGGGTATATTATAGTCACTGTCAACTATTTTACAAAATGGGCTAGGGTGATGCCTACATTGAATAACAACGACGAAACGATTGCTCTTTTCTTTTTTAATCATGTAGTTTCTAGATTTGGTGTACCACAGGCTATAGTTACAGATCATGGGTCGCATTTTCACAATCACATGATGATCGAATTAACTACCAAATTAGGACTATCCCATGATAGTTCTACTCCATATTATCTGCAGGTTAACGGACAAGTTGAGGCAATCAACAAAGTCCTTAAGCGCATGTTGTAGAGAATGATTGGAGTCCATAAACAGAATTGACATCTAATCCTGTAATCAACCGTGTGGGCATATAGGACTTTGGTGATGGTAGTCCCAGGACCTTTAGACTACAATTGACTCCTTGGACGTGATGATGTTTATAACATGGAAGTTATTGTTTCAACACCCTTCCGAGTGATGTGTTTCCCGCATGAAAGCAAAATTGTCACCATTGACTAGCTTTCATTTCCCGATCCAAGCATACCTCCAAGTCAATCATCATCCCTAAATGGTCCATTTGCATTAACGGTATCACTTGGACCTTCATTCCATCCACCTGATAGCCAGTTGTAATCTGGTGAATGTAATGAAGCTTGGGAGGGACATGCACCTAATGGTAAAGATAAGTTTCCTTATAGGTTATATGATTGGTCTATCACACCATTCACCTTTGTCTATTCTGAATGAACCCAAAGAGGTATTTGATAACCATCCTACCTCACCACAGTGACTTCCATCTGGTTACAAGAGACTCTCCCTTTCATCATGCTCGGGGCATGCAAACCATAATTCAAGCATAGTTTTTTGTTTCAAGCTTGTGTAAAAATGAATTTGAATCCAAGCATAGTTTATTGTTTTAAGCTTGTGTAAAACTGAAACTGAAGCCACGCATAGTTTTTTCGTTTCGATCTTGTGTAAAAATGAAACTGACTCCAAGCATAGTTTGTTCGTTTCAAACTTGTGTAAACATGAAACTGAATCCAAGCATAATTTCCCATGGTTCAAGCTTGTCTAAAAATGAACCCATTTTCAATTTTAAAACCCTTACGATTGCCATTTTGTCAGCCTTTTGAGCCTTCGTTGTTCCCATCTCATCACCACCATCTCTTCAAATGATCATACGCTTTCACTTGGTTGTTTTACCCTTTTTGAGGAACAATCGCAAGGAGCGGTCTTATTAGCCAACCTCTTCATAGAAATCAACATGTTTTGAGAAGTTCCAAAATCACCGGAACTAGTTGCTACCCCTAACACCACTCGTTCCTCAAAATAGAGTCCTCTTTAAACCCTTTTCAGACTCATTAAATATGAAAAGATTGCTAAGCGCATGTCTTTTTCAGCTCGTATGGGTATTGGAAATGTCATCCCTCCCGTATTATTTTATCCTTTTTCGGACCTAAGGGATTATTTTATGAAAAAGAACTTATGGATTTTTCTTTTCATCACTTTTCAAACTCTCTAAACATGAAAATGACCGAGTTATCCTTGTCGTTAAACTCGTTAAAACAATAGAAACAAACTTGTCCATCCAGACGAGACCGAGTTCCACTGTCGCTAGACTCGTTAAAACATTAATAACGACAGGTTTTCCTGAAGGGAAAATTATAGAACAAGGATATGTTATCCTCCTTAAGATTGAAAAAAGTAAAGAGGTACCGCTCAGCCATGACTGGGGAAAAATGGAAGAAACTTGAAGAATTTATGGTAGCAAGTCTCTCTTGAACATGAAACTTTCACTTCATCTCCCTTATTGAGCTGGGTTGGGTTTTTCCATTCACCAATCATCTCACCATTGGTCTCTCATACCATCCATCTTTTGGGGTTAACACTACCAATTCATCTCAGTGTTGCTGACATGTTCAAGAGGAGTCATTCAATTGAGAAAACACCATCCAGTTAATGTCTCATCCACTGCAATACCTCCAACCTGTAGGTTTTAACCCTGTACAGAAATTACCTACATACAAATTCTAAAACAAAGAAAATAAAAAATGCGAGAGCATAACACATAAAACACATATACACAGAGATTTCCCACTGGATCCCAAAACCGGGACTACCAGATTGATTTTTCATTATGTTCCTTTCAATGTTACAATACATATTTATACATGCCGAAGCATCCAATACCATGGACCGAAAACCATCGCGTCTAAAACCTTGGACTGAAAACCATAGGTAGGTTCGCCCAACCTAATATAGGGTCCAATTTTTTTTTTTCCCAGGGCGCTGCCCAGACCCATAGAGGGGGGCTACCCGCCCGCCCCAAACCCCCGGACAGGGGGGGGCTGCCGCCCCCCCTGTGACCCCCTCGCTACGCAATCAACGCAACGAAGTGGGGGATCCGCCCCCTCTTTAACCCCCCGGTTCACTACGTAGGTTAGTCATGGAAAGAATATAGCACAACCTTCATTTTTTCATGACTACCATTCCTGAACCTTGTGTTGTCAGTCCAATTTCACCTCCAGAAATCATTTGCTTCATTTTGTGTCGTAGATGTGGATACATCAAGGCCCTCCTATGACAAGTTTCTTCTTTTCAATATTAGCTCATTATCCAAGAAGTTGACTTAGAAACACCCGTTTTAGTGCTTTGAAGCTTGCATACATCAATGTCTAGTTTCTCACTTCCCGCAACAGGTTGACAACAATGGCCTTCGATCGAAAGATTTTGCGTGGTGTTTGACATTGGATCATATATTTACACCACGTGAATTTTACTGTAGTACCTTTAGGGTCATTATCATTATCAATGATGTCTCTCGCGTTTGTTAACAACTTACAACATTGGCTGGTAATAAGGCGATGTCTTTCCATGTTCGACTTCAGAACATCTCTTCACATGGATTGACTTGTACATCAGGCGAATATTGAATGAGTTTGAATAACGCAGATCGCATTTCTATCATCTGAGATGCGATATATTGAGGGATATAAAAACACCAAATGTACAAAAGCTCTGCACAGATGGTCATCCTAACCATGGATGATGACTCTATATTTGAAAAATCACCAGTCTGTATCTGAAAACGACTATCTCATTTATGTACATGAAATGAATTTATAAAGCAGAACATGGGAATGCCTCCCTTAGGTAGATCATGAAAATTATATTACAATGATGTATTGTATTCTAACTTATGCAGGTCACCTTCCAGTTTGAAACTTCATATCCTCATGATAAAGCATTTCACCTAGCATCAATATTTACGACTTCATGCTTGAGGGGGCAACTGTTATAGACATATTTGGGCACATCAACCCCAAACATATATTTCCATAAACTAGGGCTCATCAACCCCTAAAATATTTGTTTCATACCCTAAAAGAACATAGTCATTTGGATTCATCATTCCCCAAAAGTTCTATCTAAGAAACCCTCCAGAAATGGCCTAAATTAAATCATACTAACTACTCTACTCGCAAAGTGCGATGCATACTGAGTGGTACACTGCCAGGGTGTGATGCATACTAATTAGGCCTTCTATAGGTTGTGATGGGTGAGGATCGACAAATGTCCGAGACAGTTTGCTAGGTGGTCGCTCATGGAATATTCTAGAAACTTCTCCTGTGCCACTTGCCTCTCTGAATTTGCCCAAGGATGAGTAAGGGATCTAATAAATCCCCAAATGGAACCAATTGTAACAAGTGGAATGACACTAATCAAACCCCATGGATGACTCACACCCTTGCACACATCTATAAATGGATCCCTCATTTAAGGGATCTAGAGGCTGGAATATTGTGAATTGCAAGGAAGTGCTGATAGTTTGTAATTGAGGAAAGAGCATTATATTGTTCTTGTGATCTTGCTATTTCATGAGGTGAAGAGGGATTGAAGCTAGGAGGATGATGTTGGATCAAACAACTGGGTTGTAATTCTCCCTTCTATTAATAAAGCTCTTCGAGTTTTCTTCCATATGATTGTGCAATTGTGAATGTTATCATTTGTTCATTACATGTCTGATTATGTAATGTTTATGTTGTAATAGATCACAATGCTTTGACGATTATTTGTTGTTGTACTTGTGCAAGTACTCTCCAAGCGTGTTAAGTATAGGGAGGAGTTGTAGGATCTGTCAAAGGGGAGAGAGGGCAAGCAAGGGATTAAGCAAAAGTTCCAAGTTGGTTCTATTATCTTTCTCTTATCTATTACACATAGAAGAAATCATTGGATTGCTTTAAACTGTTGTTTCTAGGGTAGCTGCCAAACCTAGAGGGCTAATTGTTCGACAAGGCACTAGTTTCCTAGAAACACTGCCTCGGTCCCAAGCTTTTCCTGTGATAAGGCAACCCTTAGTGAGGCAAGAGCAAAGCTACAAACCATTCGCTGTGTTTCCCATCCATAAGATTCATATTAGCTTCGCGGATATGGAATTTCAATCTCTAATCTAGCTCTTAGGGCATTTCACAAGGCCTCATCATGATTTCCTTGAATCCAATGATTGATTTCGATTTAGATTTAGGCCTATTTAATTCCTTATTCAACGCAGTCTGAATGTCGGCTAATGGATTTGTCGGGTTATCAGTACAATACTTAGTGTACCACGTTCATGCTCGATCTTGTAGAGTAGTAACCAATGTTGCTTTCTTCATCTGATCATCTGTAATATTCTGGGTTGTCCACATAGACTTGGCAACGAACCAAAACTGGTCCGGCTCCACATGTCCCAAACCCTTGAAAATGGGAAACTTCATCGTATCCGACATATTGAACAGTGGTGGTAGTGTGGGTGAAGGTGTATGCTGTGGAGGTGAAGGCAGATGTGGTGTTTATGGATTAGGTATTCACAGAAACCCTTGCCTTATTAATTGGACATCTCTTTATGGCGAAGCCTGTGCTGCTCCCTCATTGTCACTTAGAGGAGGCTCAATCAGCAGGCTAGATCTAAGGCCTACTCTCCCTCTATCCCTGAAGAAATTTCCACTTCACGTAGCTCCAAACATCAAGGTAATGGCATAACCCTCTTTTCACACAAGAGCTTCTTAATCTAAGTATTCAAAGATCTTAAATACTTACCTCGCAATTCTTTGAAGAAGCATTTCCCTGGTTTGTTGTAGCTGATCGAGGTATCAATCACAATTTTTGTCACAAATCCTCTGATGATGCGATCAATCCAATGATTGACAATGCGTGCAATCTTATCTTCAGAGGCTTCCAATCTCTACGCTAACTCTGGGGTCCAAACTATTGGACCATTAAGCCTCCACCTTCCTTGGTCATTTGCCAATTTAGCGATCCACTCGTATAGTTTGATCGAGAAGGAACAAAGGAAAATTTCGTGTATTTTTGTGTATAGATATATATCCAATCACTGTTCTTTCGTCAATCACGGATTTATGTTTTCTTGAGCCATGAATTCATGGATATTTCTATCCAACCACTCCTCAATTTCCTTCTTAGTTGGATTCTAGTGATGCGACATCACACATCTCTTTATGCAGATACCAGTCTTGGCAACAGAACCATTTGTTGGCTTAGTGGGTCTTGAGCCAGGTTCAAAGTTAGTTTTTCCAAACAAATCCCTACACTACTGGCCCTTTCAGCATCAACCCTCAGAGAGCGAACTGAAGTCTCACCAGAAGTAGTATGGGGGGATGCTGGAACCAAGTTTTTGCACCAAGAGATTAGTGTATTGTCATTTTATGCCCTAAATCTGCATTCGTGCAGATTGATAAGCCTTTAAGGCTTATCGATATAAATTCCTATAACCAGCCTCTAGATGTTCGCGAAGGTCTACAATTGCCTTTCGTGGATGCTAAATAGGTGAATTTACCACTTATGCACTTTTGTGAATACTCCTGATTCTATATTTACCTTGATCGGCTTAAGTGTTTCATAACTTTAACATGCAAAACGATATTCTTCGTGTAAACAGTTACTATTACTTGTGTTCATATAACAATATAAATCATGTAGAACCACACATCAATATAGTATTAACTCATAAACCCATTATTTAGCACAACATAAATCGCATTCATTCATAACAGAAGTAAATGGAAAAAACATAGGAATTTCTGGTATAACTTCTTTATTAATGATTTAGTTTTACTTACAGACTCAACACTTCCCTACGCACTCAGCTGCAGGGGTTCGCGCACTTAGCTATGAACTCTACCTGTTATAGACATTTTTGGGCACTGCAACCCCAGTCATAAATGTCCATAAAATGAGGGCTCCTAAGTACCTAAAAGTGTTGCTTCACTACCTAAAGGAACAAGGTTAGCTGATTACATCATCTCCCAGAAGTTCTCCACTACAAACTGCTCAGAAATGGTTAAAACTGGACCATACTCAATACCTAGTGCAGAGGGTGCGATGCATATCACCTTCCCAGTGTAAAGGGTGCAATGCATAGTGAATGGCCACTCTGTAGGGTGCGATGGGTGAGAATGGAGAAATGGCAGAGACAGTTTGCGAGGTGGAAGATCATGGAATCTTCCAGAAGCTTCCCCTCTGACACTTGCCTCTCTGTTTTCGACCAGGGATGAGTAATAGATCATCATTATCCATGTGGAATCAAGAACTATCATAGAGAAGACACTAATCAAAACCCCAGAAGATGACTCACCTCCCTACAATCATCTATATATGGATCCCTCATCACAAAGATCCAGAGGCTGGAATCTTGTATCTTGTAGAGAAGTGCTGTTGGTTTTCTGGTGAAACTTCATAGTGTTGGGTGATCTAAGATTTACTTGAGGTGAAGAAGGGCTTTCTTGCTAGAGGATGATGTTGGATTAAAACAATTGGTTGTAATCCTCTTGCTTTTCTTGATATTAATAAAGCTATTCAAGTTTTCCTCCATATTCTTGTATGTTTGATTGTATATGCATTTGTATGGTTAATATATATCTGGTCCTGTGTTATTTATGAATATAGATCTCTGTTCTTCGATAGTAGTATGCTGCTTTGATTCCACAGGTGCTCTTTGAAGCTGGGTAGACGAATACAAAGCGGCAAAGATCTATCAGGAAGGAGAGGAATCAAGTAAGGAACCAAGCGCAATATTAAGGTTGGTGTCCTTTGTTCCACTCTTATATATTTTCATAAAGGAAAACGAAAGTAGTCTTTACTTGTTTGTTTCTAAGATAGCTACTAGTCTTAGTGGGAATAGCAGCTCCGAGTGGACACTATTCCCGATAACAAAATGGCGACTCCGCTGGGGAGCGAATAGATTGTTTGTTAGTCTATCTTTGTTTGTTTTATAAATTTACAGATGGAGTCTGAAGTCGAGCCAGCTAGCCTTCGAACTGCATTTGTTATATAAATGAAAAGTAGATCAATGCTGCTTCAGTCTATCTTTGGGTTTTGTTTATAAACTGAACAATCGATCTGCAAACGTTCTAATTGCCCTAAGTGGTGGCTCTAGTAACCTCCTTAGATCAACCCCTGTAATTTCCATTTACTGAACATCACTTACTCGGCCTAAATCCCTGAACTGAACTGTAAATTGTGAGCAAAAACTGGTTAAAAGTCTCACACTGGTACCATCGCACCCTCCCTTCAAGGCAATCTGTATGCATCACACTTCCCATGTGTTGTAGGTGCGTTGCATATTGGATTCCCTGTGTGACAAGTGAGATGGTCAGGGAAGGTTAACTTTACCTTCAGACTTTGGTTTTTCTTCACTATTTTTAGTTCTATTCAAGAGTTTTGCTCTCTATGGTCAGTATATCTCTGTGAAAACCCCCTTCTCTTCCGTCATTCCGCCTCTAATGTGCAATGAATTGTAAGTGTTTTTATGTATTGTGCGCCATTTTCAGTTCTCTTTTGCAAATAAGTAGCGTAGTCGAGTTGTCATTTCTTAATTTGAAAGTGTTGTAAGTGTCGTTTTCAGTTATAGAAGGGAATCCCATTGTTCTTGATAGTCGATTGTATTGTTACTCTTGTATATGATTTGAATTAGTAGTTTTTAAAGTGTCGAAAAACAGTTTTCATTTCGAAATCGCAAAGTGTCGCCCTTATCTTCACTTCTTTTTAAAAAGAAATTTGTTAAGTATTGTCGCTTTGAGAATAATTCAGATTTGCACTTAGCTTTCTTATCGGCATTTATACATTAAGAAGGCTGAAAACAAATACATGCATGTGCATTTGCATTTAGACTACTTGGCTTGATTTAGGACAGTGCGTTTAGTGTGTTCTCTATGCTCTTTGTTGAAAGACTCTCAATTTTCTTTCCTTAGTAGCTAGGATTTTCATTGCCAAAAGAAGATTAAACAGTTGTTTATCATCTTAGACTACATTTTAGGAATTGTATACACATCACGCGGTGAACCTAAAAGGCAAAGTTTTAAACAAGATCAGCTATAAAATAAATTTAATGAATCTAAAAACGCTTTGGAACCTAATGCATAACATCTAGAAGTATAGGCTAGAGACGTATTCTGGCGTCGTAAAACCTGGTAACTATTGTTTTCATTGTTTGTTGGGTGATTCCTCCACTCTAAGACGACAAGTGCCAGTACGGACTTGTGCTCCCACGTACCGTCGAGTATATATTGGGAGACCACAATAGGCTATATCCTTTATCCTTAGGAATCTGTGTCTACCGCCCTATCGATCGCAATGCACTGAACACAACATTCGGGAAGATTGACTGTCGTACCATAAAAATTATTTTGTAGTTTTGTGATTGGTTTGCTAATCCCCTCTGCCTAGATTTCCAGAGAAGTCTATTTACAGTCATCTTTTGTTTTTTCTCGACTCTTAAAAATTGAAAAAACAAGTAGTGTTAAAGCGTATAAAATTCATTTAATTCGAAAACATTTTCCCCTTTTATTTTGAGTTTTGTCAAGTAATCCGTAATTGTGGAAGAAATTCAATCAAAACCCCATTGTTCGCAGAGACTTACGAGTCAACCGTCGTTGACTCCGGAAGAGAAACCATTCCAGACAAAGTGAACTCGTTTGACCAGATCAAAGTCCCCTAGGTTGGCTGGAACAAGCACTTCGACATCCTTAGAGACTCTGGTTACTCCGAACATTTCTGGTATCCGTGCCTCTACAGGAGAAATTCCACAGCAACAAAAGGACATTACAACTGATCCTAGTGTGATGGTAAACACTTCTATTCCTGAACCGACTCCATCTACAGCTGATTCGGAAGGTGTTACTCCCCAAACGTCTTTTGCTGTAGAACTTATATCTTCTTCAGCACCAGAAATATTTTACGGACCTGACAGTCTACCTCTTCCTCTTGGATCGATTGCCATAGAAGAGATCGTGGAAGATCCTCCATCTAATACTCCAACGCAATTTGGAGCTGGGATCGCTCTGTATCCTTCTTCATCAAAAGGTATTCTCCCGCCGTCGGAAGTTCCTGAAGAATCGCTAAGGAATCTTTTGGATAGGCTTAATATGTCTGAACAACTGTCGACATCAAGGACTGTGTCACCCAACAGAGCAACAACATAAATTCCTGCTACTACTGTGACGATGTTCACCGGCGTGCCATCTGTCCCAACCAACTCTCAATCGTTGGATGGAGTCCATCCAGGGGCTATTTTGACAGTATGGACTGCTCCCGTTTGTTCGTCCAAAATTGTATCTTAAATATCTTATGTTGAGTCTCGACAAATTGATCCTTCACAGTGTCAATTTGGGCAAACTGGTCCCCAAAGGCAAGTCATTCCTTTGAGTACTGGATTATCGTCGTATGGAGGGCCGTATACCGTTTCATTGCCTTCTTCGGAAGGAAAACAATGCGAGAGTTCACAAAAATTTTTGGGTTATGCTGGAGTTACAACTAGCAGTTGGGTGTCAAATATCACGTATGACAAATATCACCACTATGCCCGCTATTGTGGAAGTATCACAAGTACCAGCATTGCCAGTTGTATGCCAACCTCAAGTTTCACAGGTTATAATGCAACAACCTCTTGTACCTACGACACGACCGTAATCACCAACTAGCGGAATGACACAGGTTCAAACGGGGATCACCACCCCCCATCTTAGTCAAACAGTTAGTACTGGACAACAACCCATGACTTCACAACCATGGCTGGTGCAATACCAACAACCGCAATTCCAACAAGCTTACCAAGGATATGAGCAACAAGTCTTTGCAAGTAATGGGTAGCCGTATCAACCATATCATAATGGTTAGACCCATCAACCTTACCAAAGTTACCAACATCAAGTGCATTATGCTGGTATACAAAGACCAACTGCTCAAGCAATTCCATCTTATCCCGGGTATGCTCAGCCAAGCCTGAATCAAAAGTTGCCTTTTGTGGCGAATTTAGAGTTACCATATCTAAATCGACTAACGAACAATCCAATTGCCTACGCCCCTTGGTGGTCGACGATTCCGCATAAAATTCCATCTAATATTCCTAAATTTAATGGAAATCTGGGTGAAGACCCATCGAATCATGTGATGACCTTTCATCTGTGGTGTTCATCCAACACTCTCAATGATGATTCAATCAGGCTTCACCTCTTTCAACGAATGTTAACTGGTCTAGCAACAAAGTGGTATATCGAATTTCCTAGAGCTTCGTTTGATAACTTCAGTACCCTAGCCACAACTTTTTTAGCCCATTTTCAGTTACCCATAAGGTACGAAACAGGAATTGAGCTACTTACCAATTTCAAACAAACGACGGCCACTCACATATCCGATCATATTCATGAATGGCGACGTCGTCGTAGGATGGTAAAAACGTATGTTCTTGATCAGCTATTGGCTGAATGGTTTATTAAGTCATTGTTACTAGCTATTACAGAAGATGTGGCAAAGGGATGAGTCGTCACTGAAGAGCAAGTTATTGCTCGTGCACAATATCTAGACTTGATTTATACTTAGTCTGGCACACTCCACGATAAAATCCCTGATGCTCCTAGACTAGAATTCTCCATTCCTCCCCTTCCTAAATCAAACCAAGACTCTCATGCTGGCGATGGCGTGATAGGTACGACAAGCACTAAAACCGTAAAGTCTACGTCGAAATAGGCCAGCATGATTTCGAGTAAAAACGCAAATAAGGAACTTCTAGCCTTGGAAGTAAATGTCGTGTCGACAGAAAAAGGCAAAGAACCCAAGCAACCGGGAGGCAAGAAGAAAAAACAAGGGAAGAAGAAGAACCAGGAGGACTCATCTCCTAAAAAATCTTCTGCAAACCCTTCTGGGGATAAGAAACCAAAAAGTTCGTGCATAATATGTGACGAGGATCACTGGACCAGAGAGTATCCATATCAAGATGAACTTAAAAATTTCTTCAAAAGTTCAAAAACCTCAGCTGTATTGACTGATCCGTTTCCGAACCGAGGAAAAAATTTGGTTGCTAATGAAAATGCTTCCCCATCCCAAGTGCTAATGTTGTTAGTTTCAAAGCAACTGAATGATGCTCTCATATCGACAAGGAGTAAAGATTACGGGAATCCATAGATGTTGAACAACAAGGATAATGATCAACCTAGTAGTTCAACAACAACTTCGATCGAAGTTGTGCCACCCATCATTCCTGAATTAACGATAAAACCGCCAAAGGGAGTACTACACAAATCGACGTTTAATCCTTGTGCCAAAGCAGCACAACACTATAATATAGTGGATGATTTAGCCCAATTGCCCTCCGCGATGTCGACTCTTGAGGTACTGCAAAATTACCCCTCCCAAAAGCAGGCTTTATTATCAGCAATAGGTGGGATTGACACAATGGATTCCAATCTTGTGTCTTTTAATCACAAAGGATACGACCCATAGTTACCAGCCCAACTAGCTTTCCTCATTCAAGTGAAAGCCCTCAACAAAACTATTCATAGAACAATTATTGATGAGGGGGCATCCAGATGTATTATGTCGATGAGTTTCTAGAAAACTCTAGGGTCTCCATCCTTGTCGTGATCATCAACAACATTAAAAGCATTTGATGGACGAACATACACCCCGTATGGGATATTAAGTAACTTGCAAGTCGAACTGGGGGGAAAAACAATAGAAATTGATGTTGAAGTTATCGACGAAAACCTCGATTACAACATCCTACTGGGAAGACCCTGGATATATGCCATGGAAGCTGTTGCGTCAACCTACTTTAGGAAAATTGCATTTCCTTCCCAAGGAGGAATTACAATCATCGACCAACAAAATTTTCTCCCCAACAATTCGCAAGTTACGGGAAGCATTACAATGATCCATGGAAGCCCTAGTGCGCTTCAAAATATTGGAGTAGGCCTACTAAAAGACCCCACATTAATGGGAACTTTTACCCTACCGCCTCCAACCATTTGGTGGAAGTGGCTAACGTAGGAACCTGCAATATGATACTTCCATTCAAAAGATGTCAGAAAACGATGTTAAAATGGATCATCTGTAGGTATTGCCTCTAACCCCACTGGAAATATTATAGCAATCAATGTTTTCAGCATGGGAGGAAAACCCGTATCAATGCTCATCAAGCGTTTGGATAGATAGGTCTAAGGAATATGGCACCCCTTTAGATCCTTGGTCGCAAGTACACTCTACAGACGAAGGAATCGTTCAATCAATGATGATTGACGGGGCACTGTGGGAAGATTACTACCATCGTTCCCATCTTCTGAATTGGAAAGAAGATAATTCTAGTGACCTAGACCATCCTTCGGTTTTTGACTTTCTGTCGAATACTGTGAATACGATGGATTCCGAGAGAAACCTATCCAATATTGAAGAGACTGCCGCCATAAATATCTTAACCAAAACAGATGTTGTAGAGGATATTCATGTCGGAAAATCTTGTTCTTCTTCAGAACTGGAAATATATAGCGCTCTCTTTCACGAGTTTAGAGATGTCTTTGCTTGGTCATATGATGAAATGCCAGGTATTGACTCAAGCATAGTTGAACATGAAATGAAGATGGATCTAGATGTCAAATCGGTATGACAACGGCTATGGCAGGTGCACCCCAAGAAAGCCATTGCCATCAAGGCGGAAGTTGAAAAACTCCTCAATGCTGGTTTTATTTACCCAGTTCCTCTGACTGATTGGGTATCGAATATTGTTCCTATGATGAAGAAACAAGGAATGATTAGAGTGTGCATCGATTACTGGGATGTAAATCAAGCTTATGCGAAAGACAACTACCCTACACCCTTTATTGACCAGATAATTGACGAATGCACCGGATGTGAAATCTTTTCATTTATGGATGGATTTTCCAGGTATAATCAAATAAATATCCGCCCACAGGACTAGTCAAAGACTGCATTTATTTGTCCGTGGGGCATGTTCACATATCGCAAGCTACCCTTTGGTTTAAAGAATGCAGAGGAAAGTTTTAGAGAGCAATGAACTATGCTTTCCATGACATCAAGAACATCATTCAACCATATCTCAATGATCTTCCAGCTCATTCACGCAAGTGGATTGATCATCTGCAGCATTTGAGAGCGATATTTCTACCTTTCCGACACTATAAGATACGACTCAACCTGCACAAATGCGTGTTTTGTGTCAATTCTGGTCGTTTACTTGTCTTCGTGGTCTTAAAGGACGGGATTCGTCTCGACCCATGTAAGGTTCAGGCAATCATTGATTTGCCTCCACTTTCAAACTTGCTTTAGATTCAGAAACTCCAGGGGAAAGCAAACTTCCTTAGGAGGTTCATTCCAAATTATGCCGAACTAGCTAAAGGTTATACTTGTCTATTGAAAAAATAAGTACCCTTCATTTGGGATAAGGTCTCACAAGATTCCTTTGATGGTTTAAAGCAATCTTTAATAAAAGCGTCATTAATGTATGATCCTGATTATAAAAAAGACTTTAACCTGTATCTGGCTGCAACAGATACGACCATAGTGATGGTTTTAGTTCAAGAGGATAATGGAATTGAACATCCTATATATTATTTAAGCCAAAACTTAAATGATATGGAAATGAAATACTCCTACATTGAAAAGCTAGCCCTAGCAGCTGTTCAAGCGATACAAAGATTTCGACATTATGTCTGCTTCAGAAAAACTACCATTTTATTAGATTGCAACCCCATGACTTATATATTGTCGCGACAGTTGCTGGGGGGAAAATATTCAAAATGGATAGCAAGTTTACAAGAGTTTGATCTGGAATTCAAAAAATACAAATCAAAGAAAGCCCTAGTATTCGCGGAGTTACTATGTGATCTCCCATCCTCATCCAACGATGCAACATCTGAAGAAGCAATTGTGGATGAAAATTTGTTTCTGATATCTTCAAGCAATCTGTGGTACAGAGATATAATCATCTATCTCTATACACAAACATATAGGTCTACTACCTCACGCTCCAAACAACGACGCATTCGATACCAAGAGAAAGACTACGTGATCGTCGGTGATACCCTTTACCGTCGCGGTATCTATATAGTTCTGCGGAGGTGCGTCACCCATGAGGAGGCCGAAAAAGTCCTGTATGATTGTCATTCAGGTGCATGTGGGGGGCATCAATCTAGTTATGCTACGGTGCAAAAAAATTTGCGAGCAGGATGCTTCTAGCCAACAATGTTCAAAGATTGCATAACCACAGTTAGAAGTTGCCATGCTTGCCAAATTTTCGATGGCAAAACCAGAAGACCACTCGCACCACTGCAACCAGTAGTTGTTGTTGGGCCATTCACAGAATGGGGCATAGATTTTATGACATGTAACCCCACCTCGGCTGGGGGGCATGGGTATATCATAGTCGCGGTAGACTATTTTACCAAATGGGCGGAGGCGATGCCTACATTAAACAACAGTGGCGAAACGACTTCCCTTTTCTTTTTTAATCACGTAGTCTCAAGATTCAGCGTTCCAGAGGCCATAGTGACAGGTCATGGATCGTATTTTTGCAATCACATGATGGTTGAGTTGGCTTCCAAATTAGGACTGTCCCACGACAGCTCTACTCCGTACTAACCGCAAGCTAACGGACAAGTTGAGGCAATCAACAATGTCCTGAAGTGCATGCTGCAAAGAATGATTGGAGTCCATAAACGGAATTGGCACCTGATCCTGTACTTGGTCTTGTGGGCATACCAGACATCGGTAAGAAATGCAACCCGTTTTACACCTTTTCAACTTGTGTACGGTCTGGAAGCAATCTTACCTGTTCAATGTAAAATCTCGTCCCTCAAACTCGCAGTCGACCTTCTCCTCGAAACCTTAGAAGAAGAGGCTCGTTTATTGGAACTAATCCAATTGTATGAAACCCATCACGGTGCAGCTTCAGTTAACAAAGCTCATAAGAAACAAGTCAAAGCGCAGTTCGACAAAAATGTAAAAACCTCGCGTCTCCTCAGAAGGTGACTTGTTCTTACTTTACAACCGGGAATCCGATAAGTTGGGAGCAGGTAAATTCAAATTGTTATGGATGGGTCCCTATATTGTTAAGCATGTATTAATAAAAGGAGCCTACGAATTGATGGACTATGATGGGATTCCACTGGCGCAACCTCGCAATGGGTTGTACCTCAAGCGTTACTATGCTTAATTCCGCATAGTAATCCTTATGCTTTTGCTACATTTTTGTTTTCGCTAAGAGTAATTATTTTTTTTGGTAATCCACATTTTTTCATTCATTGCAGATGTCGAGCCTATTGGAATCATTTGTTGGATATGCCGATGGAGTGAGTCGTAGTTCGCGGAACATATCTTCTGTGGCATGGGCCATTTTCGATCCTAGCAGCGGGTTAGTAAGTTTCAGAGGGATATGTATTGGTCAATCGACGAACAATATCGCTAAATACAACAGGTTGATAGAACTCCTCTCTGATGCCATCACACATGGAATATGCCGACTTATCATTAGGCTAGACTCACAACTCGTCATTCTACAACTCGCATCTATTTCGTACGGAATCCAGCTATCTATCACATGTTCCTAAGAGTCAGGATTTTGGAAAGACAGTTCGATTTCATTCAATACCAACATATTTCCAGAAGTTTAAACAAATTGACAGACTCATTAGAAAATTATGTGTTAGATAGACATTTGCGACATTTATAAAAGAGAAGCATCACATCAATATATGCACAGGATCATGTAACTTAACCAAAATAAAGCTCCGAAAATAACAAATATATACATAATTGTTTATGGTTTATACATAATATTCTATAACCAAGACAAAATCGGTCAAATGACCCAAAACTCGAAATGCTAGGGGGCACCCTAGTCTAATGATGCTGGTGATAACAAGTCACCGCCTATGCAATCATACGTAAAATCCTAGTCCATCAACTCAGCATGCTAGTAATATGTTGCTGCAACCGCAGAGGCAGCTCGTCGGTCCTCACATCCGGGATACCAAGAGTGAGACCCTCGAACTGATCCTATAGTGCTAAAAGAGTCTCGACCACGTCAAGGTCGCGAAGGATGGCCCTCTCCACAACCTCCGCTGCTGGAGCGGCCGCTGGTTCTCTGCAGCGTACTCCCGGTCAAACTGGTCCAATATCTACATGAGCACATGAGTTTTGATTAGTCTTGGTTAAGAAAGCATAAGAACATTGTAAGAACAATAAACAAAGATATGGTCAGAAGATTTACCCATAGCACCCCACTGCTTGCCGGCTGACAGCACTAAATCCGGGTCACCCCAGAAATCCATGCCAACATATGGAAACTTGGCGTAAACCATCTCCTGATGATCGAACCACTCGAAGAAAGTATCACAAAAGGAAATCTGAGGGTTACTAGCATGTCGAGACATGAGGTCAACCCATCACTTGATCCGTGGTTCCGTCGGTGGAGGTAGGCCAAGTGAGATGTACTGTGGCTGCATCAGTGGGATCTTCTCCAAAGCGAAAGCGGTCAAAATAGAACCATAGCCGAAATCCTCGGATCTTCCACTTTTCACCTTGGTCAAGTGTTCTTTCATCACAGAGAGTACTGCTTCGCACTAGTTGAACACCTTCGGTTCGAGGCATTCCAAAGCATACTGCATGTAAGACCTGTTAGCTATGTGAAGAGTTGAACTACTAGCCAGTCTAGCAAAATTGAACAGAATGGTCCTCAAGGGCTGATCAACGACATCTTGGATATTTATCTTGCCATCCGTACTTGGCTGAGATCCCTCCCAGCGAATATACTCTCTCACGGACTCCCCTCACGTGCGGGACCCAATAATGAGAGAGTGGCACCATGCCTCGATAAACCGGTCAAAAAATAGATGTCCACGATAGTCAAGGGGATCGATTTGCCCCTAATCTAGAACACCTGGTTTGTAGGATCCCAGGCATTGAGCAAATATTGCAACAAGTTGATTTGTTGCCTCATGCTAGAGATGCAGAAAAAATTCAATAGGCCACAGTTCCGCAATGCAGTTATCGTGCCCGGATCATGTAAAGCAACCATGTCCTCTTCTTCATGCTCGCGTTCTCGCCATGTAACAACCATTTTTCTCAATGAATCTCTGAAAAACAAACAAGAGAAGAGTCACGATCTTGATTTGGCCAAAAACGGGCAAAAATATATGAGAAAGTTGTGCAAAAAGTTTCCTCCTTGCGCCCATCGCACCCCAGCAGTGTACAGGGAGTGACGCATACTGACTAGCCAGTGAGGAGGCCAGTATGCATCACACCTTTTGATTAAGGAAGGGTGAGATGGAGCCAAGGCGAGTTGTTCAAACCCCAGAGGCTCAACAAAGCAAGGAAGTAGGCTCATAATTCAAACAGAAAAGAATGCAATTGAAGGTAACAAGTTTAGCTCCTACCTGGTCTAGACGGCGTCAAGAATCGTCCATAGAATCTCCCGGAATCAGCTAGTGGAAATCAGGGGGGAAAAGCACCTCCAGAGCTCCAACAAACCAAGTTCAAATGAAATGGTAAAATGGGAGGTAAAATTCACTTTTAAATTACCATTCACATAATTCAAGTAAGATATTAGTGTTCTTAACTCATTTATCAAGCATATGTTTTCATTTCTAATTGGTTTGATGCAGCAAGTGAATAGGTAGTACAATATTTGAAAGAACAAAATGCTAATGGTGAATCAAGGAATCAATGACCATTATCACAAGCAGTTTTAATGTGGAATTCAAGCTCGTTAAAAAATAAACATAAGCAATTAGAAAATGTTTTCCCCAGAGTTTAAGCTCATTAAAAAATGAACCAATTTTCCAGTAAATAACCATTGTGAATGTATTATCATCAACTTTTGAGCCTTGGTCGTGTTCTCATCATCACCTCCACTCTGTTTTTTAGCCGATCATTCACCTCCATTTGATTGTTTACCCTTTCAAGGAACATTTGGGAAGGGTGATTCTATTAGCCATCCTGGTGACACTGCCGTGATTGGAAAATTCCAAACCTTACCTGGAATCAGCGGCTACCCAAAATCATCACTCGTTCCTCGAAAAACGAGTCTCCTTTAAGCTCTTTTCAACTGAATCATAAAATATGAAAAGATTGTTGAGTGATTAGCCTCTCTGGCTCGTTAAAGTCATCGGAAGTGCTATCCCTCCTCTAGATTTTAATCTTTTTTTACTTGAGGGATTATTACACAAAAATATCGAGCGCTTGTCATGTCCAGCTCGTTAAAATTACCGAAAATTCACCCCTTTCCTATTATTTTACGCTTTTTCGGACTTAAGGGATTATATGACGAAAAAGAATCTTTGGAGTTTCCTTCCCATCCCTTTCAGACTCTCTAAAATTGAAAAGGACTGAGTTATCTTTGTCGTTAAACTCGTTAAAACCGAATAGCAACAAACTCATCCAAATGGATGAGAACGAGTTTCACTATCGCTAGGCTCGTTAAATATAGTGACAGGTTCGCCCGAAGGGAGAATTATAGAACAAGCATATGTTATCCTCCTCAAGCTTGACAAAAATAAAGAGGTACTGGTCAGCAATGATTGGGGAAAATTAGGAAGAAAACTTGAAAAAACTTTAATGGTAGCAAGTCGGTCTTGAACATGACACTTTCTCTCTACATCCGAGTCGGGTTGGGTTGTTTCGTTCACTGGTCATATCACCATTGGTCCGTCACGCCATCCATCTTTGGGGCTAACTCTACCAATCCATCATCAGTGTCGCCGATATTTTCAAGAGAAGTCATTTAGAGAATTTGCCTTTGTCTCACCAGCTGTAATACATTCACGCTCCATTCTTTCATGACCGCCACCCTGAACCCTGTATCATCAGATCGTTTTCACTTCCAAAATCATTTGCTTCATTCCATGTCGTAGATGTCGGATTCATTAAGTCCCTCCTACGATGGGTCACTTCTTGTCGACATCAACTCATTATCCAAGAAGTCGACCTAGAAACAACCCTTTCAGTACTTTGAAGCTTGCATGCCTCAATGGCAAGTTTCTCACTTTCGGCGACAGGTTTACATTAATGGCCTTCAACTGAGAGATTTTGCGTGGTGTTCGATGCAAAGTCTTTTTTCACACCGTGCGAATTTTACTGTAGTACCTTGAGGGCCATTGTCATTATTGGTGATTCCTCGCGCGCCTGTTAACAACTTACATCATTGGCTGGTAATCAGGCAATGTCTTTTATGTTCGACTCCAGAACATTTTTCACATGGATCGACTTGTACTCCGAGTGAAGATTGAACAAGTTTTGAAGACCCCGAATCTAGTTTCATCCATCCGGGCTGCAATATATTCAGGAATATAAAGACATCAAATGTACATCACTACCAAACAGATGATCGTCGAAATCAAAGGATGATGAGTCCGAATCATCAGTCTGCTACACAGACGATTGTCTGTCCTATGTACATGAAAATGAATTTATAACGCTGAGCATGGGAATTCCCACCTTAGCTAGATCATGAAAAATGTCGTGAAGATAATGTATTGTATTGTATCTTATTACAGGTCGCCTCCCAGCTTGAAAAAATTTCTGATCCTCATGATAAAGCATTTCACCCGACATCAAAAGATTAACGACCTCATGCTTTAGGGGGAAAATGTTATAGACATTTTTGGGCATTGCAACCCCAATCATAAATTTCCATAAACTGAGGGCTCCTAAGTCCCTAAAAGTGTTACTTCACTACCTAAAGGAAGAAGGTTAGCTGATTACATCATCTCCCAGAAGTTCTCCACTAAAAACTACTCAGAAATGGTCAAAACTGGACCATACTGAATACCCAGTGCAGAGGGTGCGATGCATATCACCTTCCCAGTCTAAAGGGTGTGATGCATACTAAATGGCCCCTCTATAGGGTGCGATGGGTGAGAATGGACAAATGGCAGAGACAGTTTGCGAGGTGGAAGATCATGGAATCTTCCAGAAGCTTCCCCTCTGACACTTGCCTCTTTGTTTTTGACGAGGGATGAGTAAGAGATCATCAGTCTCCAAGTGGAATCAAGAACTATCAGAGAGAAGACACTAATGAAAACCCCAGAAGATGACTCACCCCCCTACAATCATCTATATATGGATCCCTCATCACAGAGATCCAAAGTCTGGAATCTTGTATCTTGTAGAGAAGTGTTGTTGGTTTTCTGGTGAAACTTCATAGCGTTGGGTGATCTAAGCTTTACTTGAGGTGAAGAAGGGCTTTCTTGATGGAGGATGATGATGGGTCAGAACTATTGGTTATAATCCTCTTGCTTTTCTTGATATAAATAAAGTTATTCAAGTTTTCCTCCATATTCTTGTATGTTTGATTATATATGCATTTGTATGGTTAACACATATCTCGTCCTATGTTATTTATGAATATAGATCTCTGTTCTTCGATAGTAGTATGCTACTTTGATTCCACAGGTGCTCTTTGAAGCTGGAAAGACGAAGAAGAAGCGGCAAAGATCTATCAGGAAGGAGAGGAATCAAGTAAGGAACCAAGCGCAAGACTAAGGTTGGTGTCCTTTGTTCCACTCTTGTCTATTTTCATAAAGGAAAATGAAAGTAGTCCTTACTTGTTTGTTTCTAAGATAGATACCAGTCTTAGTGGGAATAGCAGCTCCGAGTGGACACTATTCCCGGTAATAGTAAGGAAGAACACTCATGTGTATAACAGCCATGTACACCAAAACATGCACAAGGCTTGTTCGTAGAAATATCCTTGTTCTGCTTGGGATGACTGCACTGTTGTTGATTGTTGGTGTTAGGCTGGTTTCCTTAAGATTTACTAGGTTGATTACCTTAATTACCATGGTTACTCTTGTTACCCTTCCCCTTATTGTTTGTCTTCAAATTTTGGGGATTGGTCAGACTCTGCTTTGGAAACACTTGACCTTGAGAGGGTGGTGGCTACTGGGGTTGAGGATGTGTAGGAAGTTGCGACGCTAATTCTTAAGGGGATGGAGTGCTCGACTGTGCATAAAGATGACAAAATTTTTGGTACACAGGTTGGGGTCCTGAAAATATGCTGGTAAAAGAAGGGGCATAATTTTTGGAAGAACTGGCGCCCCTTGATAGCCATAACTTTTTTGAGTATATAGTGAAGGGTTTGAAGGGGTTCCAACAATACCGTCGGTAGTGTGAGATGGCCCCAGTGAATTAGCACCTCCAGGACGAGGGAAGTTTAGAATGATTGTATAGACATAACATGATTGTGCATAAACTAGATCATATCTCATAGCGGTTTGGAGAGCTTCTTCCTCAGTATTTGGAAAATGGGATGTGACAACTTTTCCAATTGGTGCTAAAAGGCTCTCAGGGCACCTATCTAGATAGACGCGGTCCTTGAAGGGTAGGGCACGACATGTGCTCTTGCTTCGATGACACTCTTGAAAATGTTTGGAAAGGCGAGCAGTGGAGGACTGACAGAATGAGGTCAATAGCTCCATACCAGTGTCATACTGAAGAGGTAACTCGAAATATGAAAGGAACGCTTTAGAAAGTGTCACGAAAATGGAATGAGATGTAAAGGGATAGTCTACATCCCATTTTTTAGCATCTCGAGTGAGCGTACACTCGAATAGCCAAAGACAAATTGAGTCATTGGTAATGGAGTTGGAGAAGCACCACATGTGGAAGGATCAAACATGGTTGGTAGGATCCTCTCCATTATTACTCTCAAACTTTGGGATGTCTTAGGGAAGCTTAGTGAGCATAGAAGGCTAACCAGCATCGTGGTGTATGGGGCTATTTATTAACTGGTTAAAATCCGGTAGAATTAACCCACCCATAAATGGGAGCATCGAGGCTACCAAAATGATTCCTTAGATTATTCCACTTGATGTGAGCACTGGGATAGAACCAAAGAAAACATAAGGTTGGCTTCCTACATTAATTGTGGGTCTAGACATGGTGATGATATGCAGTGAAGGATGCTTGGACTCAGATGAGGGATCAGATGAGCCCGTAGGAGAGTCGGTATGGGGACACATAGGGCTATGAACTCGAACCCAATGAGGAGGGGCAATACGCCCAAGAGAAAACTACAGGTGAAGTTGTAATAGTCTCCTCGACAAATGCCTAGGTGGCACAGTGGTGGTAAGACACACATGACACAACAATGCTAAAGGGAGATCAACAATACACCTTTGTCTCAATGAGGGAAGATAAATTTATTATCTAAATTCTTGGCTTAGCAATGTAAACTAAGAACCCTTTGGTTAACGTGTTCTTATGTGTGCAACTATATTTATTGATTAAGCCCATATCATTTTTGTAAAAAAGAAAACAACTTGATGGAAATATACTGAAATTAGCAATAGCAAATGAAGAGCAAAAAAATTAACTAAACCATAACCAAACTATGTTTACAAACACTATGCTAGTTCATGGCTAAATCGATGGAAAATACAATAAAACGATCAAGAGATCTAAATATAAGTGTGACTAGGATCAAGTAACACTCTGCTATTGGAATGTGGTGCAACAACAACAAAAAACCAAAGAGGAAGATCGGTGCAAAAGGATAGGGAGATGGGTGAAACACCTAGGGAAGTCGATGGGACCCTAAGGCCAATGACCAAAGAAGTTTAAATGTGAAACTATGGATAGTGACAACTTATCCTTAAAGATCTGTAACAGAAGGGTATAGATCTGGAAAATGTGGTTGAAAGCACTGCAGAAACTCAGATTACTCACCTGGCTAAACTCCTCCTAGAAAGGTGGAAGCATAATAGAAGCCCTCGTGGGGCTAAACTTGAATTCCACGAGTAAATTAGAGTATATCAAGGCATAAGTGGGATGAGATAGAGGTTAGAAAACCTAGCAGACAACTCTAGAAAAAAACTAGAAACAGATCTGAGAAAAACCTTATAACACAGAAATCATAAGTATTGACCTGATTTTCAATAGCGATCACGTTTTTTGGCCTGATAAGTGTGCTCCCTCCTCCAGAACGCACTTTTTGGGCCAAAAAGTGTGATCTCTACTCCATGGCTCTTGGTCGGCAAATCTCAGAAAAGAATTGTAGCCTTTATCGCGGCTCATTCCTATGACCTACAAAAACAACTAGAAATATTGCATACGTCATAAATTTTATAGATCTAGGGTTAAAATACTAGGAAACATTAAGAGAATTGAAAAATTAAGAAACCATAAGCTTAAAAACGTCACCCAAGTTTCTAGATCTGAGGTATAAACCCAGTGCAGTCACCAATTTTGTTGTAGTGTTTTCTTCTCAAATATGTAGGAAAAGAACCCACTTAAGATTATGGATGACAAACAGTCTCAACAATATAAATGGTTGCTAAACATTGTAGATATGTAGCAAGTGATAGAAACGAAAACCTGTCAAATTTTGGATCTATGTTACAATCATAATTAAATGGAAAAAATAAAGAGTAATAACTGCAATCATTTAATGGAAGTGAGATATACAAAGAATATTTTTATTATAGCGCTGGTGAAGGGAACAAATAAATGTTACCAGTCGCCCTCTATGGGATGGGTTCTCGGCTATCCTCAAATTTCTTCATCTTATGTAGATTTTCTCTATTGTATAACGTGTAAACCCAAAAAAAATATGTTGTGCGACATGAAACTAATGAGAGTTACAACAATGAGTGCAATAATGAAAATAATCTAAAGTGAATAATGAATGGAAAACCCTTCGATTTATAACAAAATATTGAGTTATCCTTGAATAATGAGCAATAATAAAATATTATTGATCCCATTCTTGGAATAACCACCTCAAATATTTTATTATATTTGTTTATGAGGGAAAAAGTATTTAAACTTTTATATAGAAATAATAAATAAATAATTGATTTATTTATCATCTCAAGGAATTAGTTAAGGAATAATAAACAAATAATGATTTATTTAATTATTCCTAAGGGATTTAGTCAAAATTGACAAAGAAATATAATAATTAGCGATAAATTAATTATTCTTAGAGAAAAATAAGATAATTAATTATTTATCCTTTATTTTTCATGATTGGGTCAAATATGACAAGGAATAATAATTGAACAATGGTTTAATTAATTATTCCTAGAAGAAAATCAAATAAATAGTGAAATATTTAATTATTCTTCACGAGTTTAACTATAAGTTACTTAACAAAGGTGGTTTATTAATTAATTTCTCACAGTGAAAGTAATTTAACTATGGTAAAATTGGTTTTACATGGTGTATTTCGGTCCATCTAGTAAATTAGGCTAGATGATCAATTTTTTGGTGATAACAACAAGAAGCGAGGGGAAAGGCAAGGGAGAAGGTAGAGGCAGAGATGAATCAACAAACTCAAAGTCAGAACCATTAGATTCTAAAGAAGAGGATGAACGCAAAGAAGAAGAAGACATGGCTGACCAAAACTTGGAATGGATGACACAGGGACTATTGGCTCTCCTAGGTGATTTACACACGACGTGAAAACATTCGGAGAGAATGATCACAAAGTATGGCCCTGATAGAGAAGTGAAGGCAGAGGATCACTTAGGAAAATTCTACCTAAACCTATAGACACTCGAGGTACATTACGATGATGTTGCACATAGAGTGCTCCCTTGTACCTTCGATGGTTGTGTACTATTATGCTATAAAAGCCTTCATATCAACTCCATCTATAACTAGGGTATACTCAAATGCATGTTTCCCAAAAAGTTTGATGATTACCAGACCCTGACCATGTTACACAAATAGTTGGGTAGCTTGAATATGGAGAAGAAGGAAATGGTAAAAGATTTATGTCATAGGTTTCCATAAATATTTAACAAGTTTGCAGTGAGCATGAAACCTCATGACTCCATCTCTATCAACTACTATCCATCCACACTATCAACCAACTTTTCATAGTTCATGAAGCGAGATGTGAAACAAACATTACTAGAAAATTGCAAAGAGGAAATCGTTGTAGAGAGTACCTGTGTGTGACTGGAGTCATCATGGATGATGAACTAGTGAAGGACTCTAAAGATGTGAGAAGGAAACCCCAAGCTACAGTGAGCAAGGTTAAAGACATGGAAGCAATTGATATTGAAACCCTTACTCATCTTGTCAAGAACTTGACAATAGAAGTGTCTAAGCTCAAACAACAAACGATCGACACATTCGCAAGCAATTGCCCACCCAAACAACAGAAAGGAAACATATCATTAGGTAGTAACCACTTCCCGGCAAAAACTTCATAGAGATAGAGTTCAATGCTCCAATTAGAATAATGCATGAACGATGAATTTTTATCATTCCATGAACATGAGCACCTGCAAGGGTCTTCTTCTGATTAGAAACGAGTTGCAAACTCAGTATGCAACCTTATGATAAATGTAGTGAGAAGTATGCAGTGCTAGTCGAGAGACACAAACGATGACAAAGATGTTGCATCTGATGAAGCATCCACTAGTGGAAATGTAATCAACATGTATTAGTGCTCGCAAGCAGCATAGAAGAGAAACACAGAGAAGCATCCCAAAAGAAAATGGTTCGATACATTCTTAGAAGTCAAGGGCTACCCCCTACATTTGAGGAAATGTGAGGAAAGCTTGAACTAGTGAGGAAGGTTCATCCACCAATCATTTAAAAGAAGGAATCACAAAGAAAGCCTGGGAATAGAGCGACAAAGAAAACCACTTCCATGAGTAGAAAAATACATAATACTCCATAAGACACTACAAACACCAGTATAACCCTAGACACCTCGGTGAGCCTGCACACTCTTGATGATAACATTATGGAAGACATGAAGAAAAATCGCGTAATCATCAATTTGTTCAAGTTGGCTAATATTCAAAGTCAGGGGGATATTCTGTTCCACTCCCTTGGGAAAACATCTATAGACAACAAATCCTCTACCAACAAAGGAGCAAGCACATATCCCGGATATCTCACAACTGTGCTCAACACAATCCCAATGGAAGAAGAAAACTCTGTTTGCACTCCATTTCTTCTTTCATTTAAAATATTTAATTGCAATGTTCACAATTGTTTGGTTGATTCTGGCGCATAAACGAACGTCAGGCCACTCTCCATTACCAAGAATATTAATGAGCAATGGAGCAAGACATCTGCGTAGATCATCCAACTCGATCATACATCCGTACCATTTTGACAAACTTCGGGATGTGATCATCTCACTATCTCATGACGATCGAGTTCACCAGTGCATAAAAATTATCGTTGTGGATATACCGAAAGCCTATGGCTTACTACTCAACAAATACTGGTGTAGGAGGTTGAATGAATACCTTTCTACAGACTTTTCACACTTTTGGCTTCCATATAAGGGTAAAAGAAACCAAATCTAGGTGTTATTTGATAGATACATGAGGCATAACATCACTCCCATCAACGGTGAGCATGAATTGTTAGCCTTCGTGAAACTCATGTTTGGAAAATTCCTCTTGGAAAGAACTTTGGGGTATTTTCTCACACAACCAACTCCAACTCCACCAAACACGTCATTGGGTCTACTTCCTTGCCCAACTGATGGAAATGAAGCTTGTACATTGCATTGTAAGACTAGTAATAGTAGGAATAGTACAAGCACATCGAATGATTCGTGAAAAAATATTTTCTGGAAAATGTACTTTGACAGATCAAAGACAAAGGATGCACCTAGTGCTCGGGGTGTCTTGATTGACCAAAAAATAGGAAACATTTGATCTGGAAAATAAATAAGTGTATATGCACAATGCACTTAAAAACATACAAAGGTGAAAGAAGAGAAAGTCTTCTTGCACAAAGAGGTGAAGCATGGAACTCTACCGGTGTACTGACTAGGCTTACTCGAAGTGGAGAAATGCATGTCTTCGTACGTGACTCCACTGGGGTACTATCTATGCCTACTGGTAAAGGAACAAAACCATAGATGAAAACTTATGCTCTGAAAAGTTTTAACTCATGAGCCAAACTGCACTTCCCGATTTTGAAACAAGCTACCCTTCCTAATTTTGAAATTTTGAAACACTGTGATTAAGCTAAAACTTGTTGTTGTGTTTGACTGATTTGGTGAAAGGAGAACCATGTGTGTCCATGGGGCAAGTGGGGAAGTCGAAATAACCCACACAATGATTCAATAATCCCTCAAAGACCAAGGCCATGTGTATTCAATGGACCAAAACAAAGAAGTTGGAATTCAACTAGTGTGTCACCAAGTGTTGTAGCGGCTGTAACACCCTCAAACATTTTGGCTTGTATCCAATTTGGAAGCCTCCCTTTACTTTCTCCTTAATGTTTTCAAACACTCAAACTCATCTTGTGAGCTCTTTTTGAGGCTTTGAACCCTCCTCACTTGACCATTCACCGAACATCTTTTAGCACGTTGGTCACAATGTCATGATTACAACCATGTTTTGCCGATGTACAAAGTCTGTCTTCATGTGTACAAGTTATATTATCTATGTAAACATCAGTCACATTCACACACAAAGTTGTATGTAGTGTTGTGCAAATTTCATCACGGTCGTTCAACAATCGATCACAAGTGTTGCGATTGTCACTCACACCATCCATCAGTCACACCGAGTGTATGCTGTATTGAAGGTTCAAGGTGTCTTATCATCAAGTCATGTTGAGTGTGTGTTCGCAAGGTCATGCATGTACTAATTCACTCATTCACACACTTAGTCATTTTGTTGAATCTATTTCAAGTGGACCAACCCCAACAGTCAGACCTCTGCTGAGCTGCACTGCATAGTTTCCACCATCAGTGAACATTTACTGCTACTGAGAATTGCGTAGAGCTTGAGGTTGTCTCCCAAGCAGTCTGTTCTACACAATCTTGAGTTGAGCCAACCAAATCTCACCCAGAACAATGCAAAAGCTTCTCAGCAACCCATCTCAATATGCGCTACCTGTAAGGAAAACAACCAAGTCTCCATCTAGTCAACTAAAGAGTCTGATTGGGTAGTGCCTTGAGCCTCACTCCAAAAAATTGGGCAGAATTTTTCAAGTATGCCCTCTTCTGCTCATTGAAGATACTGTGCAAACATGTCTGAAAAACACCACTGCATGTCACTACACTGCCCTCAAAAATTGTGTAGTGTTTCCAGCGACCCATCGTGAGAGATGGCCTATTGCTCCCCCTAAGAAGTGCTCAATTTTCATGAGAAATCTCAAAGATATCGATCATCCCGCTCATCCAAGAAACTACGCAGGCATATCTAGAAGGCCAACCTCTGAGCTTTATGTAGTTTTTTCCAGCAGCCTCCCTCAGCGCGTTGCGAGTCTCCCTAGAGAAATTGTGCAATTTTCATTTCTAGTCTCCCCTTGCAGCCTACACTTTTTCCGTTGCAAAATTGTGTACATCTGCCCTCCAACCAAGCTATATCTCTCGGACAGTTACTGCCAATCTCGATTTCCCATCTCAGCCTCCGAGGGACCTCTCCACAATTTCCATGAAGAGTGCTCAGAGCCTATATGCCGGATTGAAATGTGCTCTACACAGTTTCAGAGACCTGTCCTCTCTCCTCGTCACCTGCTTATCAAAGAAAAGAAACAATTCATCCTAGTAGACTAGGAGATTTCTGGATTTGATGTCATCTCACCATGAGTGATTGTAGATACAAGTACATGGATGATACATGGCGCGACGAGGAACGGCATTAACAAGGAGTGCATGCAAGGAGACTTGTTTGCAGATGGACGTACACATGGACCATGTCAAAATACAAGCAAAGGAGAGAAGTGCACATGCAACATCAACCGAACACCAAGAACAACAAAGGATCTTCACACCTTGCCATGTAGAGGTGAAGCTATGATACACCAAGAGCACATCCATCACTCAGTAGCATTGCAACTCAACATGCACACCACAAGCAGCATGAACATACCAACTTTTTTGTGTTGAGTCATGTCATGAGTCATCTCGGCCATGTCACTATTGTGGACCACACTCTTGTAATCAATGTAATGTAATGTGGAAGTCTGAGAGACCCACATGTAAATCTGAAGAGTCATGTAAAGTTGATGAATCATGTAAGTCAAATAGTCAAGAGAGAAGTAGAATAGTCACAAAGGCCATTTTTACCCTTGGGTATAAATACCCCTCATTCGTACATGTAAAAGACTTTTCATCTTGGCTCCGCCCACATATCCTTGATAGTCTGTAGTCTTTTATTTTAGGAGAGAGTACTCACTCCAATGCCTTGTTATCAGGGTTAGTGATGTAATGGTGTAGCGATGTGTCTTGAAACCTTCACTTAATTGAGAAGCCTTATAACAGGCCAACACATTTTCACACATATATTGTATTTGTTTCTAAGACTATTCTTTGGACACCTATAATGCATATTGCTTTAACTTGTATTAAGACAGTTGAACTATAACGGTTGTTCTAATGCATATGCTTATGAAAATGTGTTGTATAAGTTGTTAATGTTGTCTTGTCCATGTGGGCTATCTAGCTAGACACTCTAGAGAACCATTCTCAAAAACTTGTTATAATGACTGTCACACTTATACAGACTATTGCACTCAGTGTTGTATGTATTTCCATTCAGTGTTTGTTTGTGACTGCCGCATCCGTGTGGACTACTCCTCCAAAAGTTGCACATGTCCTGTTCTATTTTGTGCCTCTAAAAAAGTTGGGACTATTCCCTTTCAACTTAAGACTCATTTCCACCCTCTCCCTCTATCATGAATGAACCTTGAAATAAGTAACACTAAGAACTCACCACGGATGTGAACCTCGTTGTTGAAAGACAAAGAAGACCAGTCTCATATGCTAACAAGCAAGAGCTAAGTCAAACCTTCAAGAGAATGGCAACCAAGTAATCATACTAGATGGGACTTCTACACCAAACGGTGTCAGGTCTAGTTGGGAATTCATACCTGCGAGATCCCTTGAATATTAGGGGTTCCAACTCCGTCAACAAAATCCTAATGAAATTCGCTAATATTTTTTTTAAACTTTGTATGGTGTTATGTAGGGGAAGACTTACCTTTACAAATAATATCCCCCTGTTAGATTGAGAAATCAAGGTCCTAATCCCTTAACCCCTCTTTGAATTTTATGTCTATGTATAGGTCTCATAAAAATAGATTCAAATTTGACACAACAAATTGACAATTGGTTTTTTTTTTGTGTAGAAACATTATTATAATTTTATGCCTTTAAATAGGCTACATTACACGGGAATACCATGGGTTGTGAAATTCATGAGTCAAATTGTCTAATAACATTGACTATTTAGTTTTAATTAAATAGTTTTATTTATCTATTTCATAGGCTACATTAGAGAAAGAATACCATTGGAAAAAATAGTGGGGTATGAAAAGTATGAGCTAAATGTTTCATAAGAGTAAATTGCCTATTTTTTTTATTAAATAATTCTCTTTATTTATATTTATTTTATTTTTATATTATTATCTTTTATTTTGTTACCTTATTTTATGGAATTATTGCAAGTCAAAATGTTTAATTAATAATTGATACAGTAGCTTTAAATTTTATTTAATTATATTTTATGTAATTTGATGGAGCAAAAATGTTTAATAGGACAAGACAAGACATTACAACATCTCTTTCATTCACATAATATATATATATATATATATAATATATATATAATACTATATATATAATATATATATAATATAAAAAAATATAATATAATATATATGATTTAATAAATGGAAAATATAAGTGTCCACTATATGAGATGCATATTAAATAGTTTAACAATAATTATAGTAAATATATTTATAGAATGGTCATCTCACTTTATAAGTGAAATTCAAAAAATTATAAATAACAAAATAATTTATAAATGAATTAAAATTAAAGGGTAAGATTATGAAATTAAGTTTGGGTAGTCTAATTAATAGATGAAATGGTCATTGTGGAAATATTTTTTGTCAAAAATTATTCAAATCTAGTACAACATATTTTGGAAGACAATAAATTTAAATTGTTCAATTTAAAAAGATTAATAATTTAAAAAGTAATAAATAAATATTTATTGCATTTTTCTCAAAATCTTCGATTACATTATTTTATAAAAATAATATTTAGCAAACAAAACAATAATACCTAAATATATTTGAAAGATGAAATAAAAACTAGAAATTATATTATTCTTACAACCACTTAGCTTACATCCATCTCTCATCTACCAAACATGAGAGAGCTATAAAATTTAGAGTCTAAATCCAGTTAAAATAGATCTATTTCATTTAGTCATCAATCATCACCAAGTGGATGTCTCCATTTAATGTTCATAAAATATTTTAGAATATTCTTGATAATAATAACATATTAGGGGTGAGATATATTTCAAAATTAGTTACAAAATAAGAATTTCTTATTTACAGAGTAAGAATTTCCAAAATAAAAATCAAAATAAGATATTACAATTATTTTTAAAAATTTATATATATATTAAATAATATATTAATTAATTTTATAAATTAATAATAATAGTAATTATATAATAAAAATTATAGATATGATTTAATAATTATGAATATTTACCAACTTTTTTATTTATAAAACTACAGTGATTATATTTATAATAAACAAAACTTTACAAGTTTGCAGCTGTAACTTCAAAACCGTTTTTATCCCGGCCATGTGAATTTTATGTGGATTTTACCTTGAACTTTATGTGGATTTTACCTTATATTATATTAGTTATAGCTTTTAATAACAATATAGATAAACTCAAAAGAATTATTTTAACAAAGTGACATGCTAGAATGAAAACCTGCTAGCTACTTCCTTATTCAAGAACAATAACCTTAGATCTAGCTGCAGCACAAGGTCTTTCGGTCCACTACCGCAATGCTAGGAAGAATAAAATATTACTGAGTTATTACGATATTGAACATTTTACAAATAATTCTTTGTGAATGATAAGAGCCACCTCTACCTCAATGATCAGAAGAATAAAGGGTTACTGAGTTATTACGATATCGAACACTTTACACAACTTTTTCTGAATAACAAGAGCCACCTCTGACGTGACATTCGCAAATTAGGTAAGCTAGGCCAGTTTGGAGTAACTATTCACCACAGTTCCATTGTTGCGTGAGATCAAGATAGTATGCCCTCCTTCCAATACATTCATCAAATTGAATTACATAGAATATGTCATAAACTATGAAAGGCGAAGGCATTTTTCAAGAAGGTTACATCTTGGAAAAGGCTAAATTAGGGACATATTTTCTACCAACTCATTTTTCAAGAAGGCTACATCTTTGAAAAGGTTGGTAAAATAGGGAAATATTTTCCACCAGCGGATACACAGAAACAACCTTGTTCCTACGTGATAATCCTCTTCCACATGTTCTCTCCTTATCCAATTGCTGCCCTGTGCAACTCCTGACTGTCTCGCTGGCTGTATGTATGTTTGATTTGCTCCTTATATGTAAGTAATGATACCTAGAGTAAATTCATTATATAGTGAAAGCAAATTTATCAAGACGAGGGAAAGAGTCACTATTGAAGAGAGAATGTGTACGGATCTTGAATTATGTTTCCAAGACTTTTGAGAGAAGACGGCCCTGCTGAAGGGTTGTCGTAGATATATGAGAAAAGGAGTGTGAAACAAAAACAGAACAGGTTGATACTTTCATAAATAGTTTAAACGACACAGGAAAATTGTTTTTATCAATGTATTTGATACCGTCAGAGAATAATGTTCAAGTTGAGGAACTTTGTATGAGCAGTTGGCTAAAAATAGAGAGCCATTTATGTGAGGGTTGAGTGAAGTGGAATTAATTCATAAACAAATTTTAGCTTATGGTTGTATGTGAAGTTGGTTTAGGAGTCACTAGTACTCTTCCCTTTAATCATTGTAATTAATCTAAGTTTTTTGAGATTAACAAAAGACTTACATCTAATATACTTTGTGTTTGTAATTTGTATTTTGGCTCCTCTACTGTTCCAACAAATTAATATAACAACTAAGTCACAAAAACAGCAAACGTCCTCTACTGTTCCAACAAATTAATATGACAACCAAGTTACAAAAACAGCAACCGTCCATGAAAAAGAAGAGAGATATTTTTTCCTCTTGTTTCCAAGTTACAAAAACAGCAACCGTCCATGAAAAAGAAGAGAGATATTTTTTCCTCTTGTTTGTGCTCTAACTCACCTTAGAGTGGTATTCAGAGGGTTATAACCGTTGTGAAAGCAGCAAAGAGCCACCTTACACCTAGCATCCTTAGAGGCTGATTAACTCTGATGTCCGTGGCGTTAGAGGACAAATGCCGGAGTTCACACGCATAAATATTGACAATGCAACGCATTAGTGTGAACAATTTGTTAACGTTTCGCATTAGTGTGAACAAATTGTTAACGTTTCAAAGGATTGCCGTAAGTTCTTAAAGATAATATTAAAAGGTCATATTAAAGTGGTCCTTTGAATACATGAAGGTTTATATAAGTGTGAATTTTTTAATTTAGGTTTTTATAAAGTTGTGATTGTGAGTAATTTACAAAGTTTTTTCTAATATTTTTGTTATAGGGAGAAAAATAAATAAGTGTTTTATTCGAAAAGGGGTTGATATTTTTTTTTGAAGATTTTTTTTGGAAAAATGGTTTTATCAAATTTCCAACTTCATTTATCAGGATTGAAGTATTATGATGTGTGGGTGATTATTTTGAAGGTTCATGATGTTTGGAATTATGTCGATTTTGGGTTTTAATAACCAAAAAATCAAGAACAAGAATTCACTCGCTCTCACTAATGCATAGAGGGAACTATGGAAGAAAAACAAAAAAGAACAATGCACAAGTGTTGTAGCTTGTGGAGAATAGAGTGGTCTGAGAAGCCTTCGAGAAGATTATGATCACGTCTTTAGCAAGGATAGCACAAGAGATCTCAACAACAAGCCATAAAGGTATGACCAAAGTCAATATTGTTAAGTTGCACAATACTAGGAGAGATTTAGAATATATGCACATGAATAAGACACATGACATCTATTCTTTAATGAATCGGGTCATGACTTTCATAAATGAGTTAAAAATTATGGTGAGGAAATTAAAGATCAAATAATGGTTTAGAAGGTGGTGAGATCTTTTGCTACCAAATTTGATGTTGTGGGAGAAGCCATAGAACAAACCAAAGATTTGACATCAGTGACAGTTTATGAGTTAATGGGATCACTTCTATCACTTGAGGCAAGGATGGACACAAATAAGGATTCCACTTTAGAAAACTCTTTCAAAAGTGAGGTTTCTCCTTTAACAAACAAGGTTTTAGGGAGAAGTTGATCCAGAGGTAGATGATGAGGCGGAAGACACAGTCGTTAGAGAAATTGTCCACAAAGGAATGAACATGAAAGTGGAAGAAACTACAGAAGTTTCAACAATAATCAAAGAATTGACACATCAAAGGTGAGATGTTATTATTGCAATAAATTTGACCAATATGTGTGTGATTGCTTGAAAAGGATAGTTGATCAATGGAACTAGAGATCTAATGTCACTACATAGAGTAGTAGCTCCATGTTCCTAGCTTTCCATGCCATACATGAACCTTCTCATAATGTGTGGCTATTAGATAGTAGTTGTAGTTACCACATGGCACGGAAAAAGAATTTGGTTTCAAATTTGGATCAATCTCTGAAGACACAAGTAAATTTTGGCACTCATAAGACTGTGTATGTAGATGGAAAAGCAGTGGTCAACATTCTCACAAAGCATGGGCAGTCGAAGACAATCTCAAAGGAATATTTTTTTCTTGGTCTTAAACGTAATTCAATAAGTCTTGGTCAATTAAGAGAGAAGGGATATAAAGTTTACTTTCAAGGACAAAAGTGTGCTATATATGACTAACCCCCAAGCAAAAAACTAATAGACAACGTGTAGATGATGAGGATCAAACTCTTTCCTCTAGCGATGAATTACAGTGATTAGATTATTGCATTTATAGTTGCATTTTCTAATGATTATTGGTTATGGTAGTTACAGTTTGGAGACTTGCATTTTTTGGTTTAAGATTGTTACAATAGAAATAGATTATGAGAGGATTACCTCCGATCAAAGAACTTGTTAGTATTTGTGAGTGTTGGGAAAGCAACACCGTGGAACTTTTCCAAAGGTAGTTGCATAAATGGAAAATAAACCTCTTAAGCTAGTGCATAGAAGCCTGTATGGAATGATGAGGACAAAGTCGATTGGTGGAGGTTGTTTCTTCCTCACCTTCGTTGATGATTATATTAGAAATACATGGGTTTACTTCTTGAAGCAGAAGTATGAAACTTTTGTAAAGTTCAAGGAATTCAAAGCCTTAGCAAAGACCCAATGTGATCGACACATCAGGGTTTTGAGGTCAAATTGTGGTGGAGAATATGGTTCAAAGGCATTCCATGATTACCAGAAACAACAAGGAATCATAAGAGAATTTACAACCACATAAACACCGTAGCAGAATGGTGTAGCAGAAAGAAAGAATGAGACAATTATGAACATGGAAAGAAGCATGTTGAAAGGAAGAAACTTCTATAATGAGTACTGGGCAAAAGCAATTTGATGTGTTATTTATGTGATCAATAGATCTTCTACAAACATTGTGATGAACATAGTACCAGAACAAGCATGATCATGTATATCTCGGAGTGTATCTCATCTAAGAGTGTTTGGATGTGTAGCTTATGCACATGTGCCTAAGGAGCAAACAGGAAAATTGGATGATAAAAGTAAAAAATGCATATTTATTGGTTATAGTGAGAAATCAAAAGCTTAGAAATTATATAATCATCTCAACAAGAAGACCATAATTAGCACAAATTTTGTGTTCAAAGAACAAGAGTCATGGAATGGGACTATAGACAAAACAATTGATGCACGAGTGCCACTAATGGAAGAAGATGATGTAGCAGAAAAGGAGGAGCAAGAATCACACGTGAAGACACCAAATAGAGACACATCAACAAGGACCACAATACGTTTAGAGAAACATGTATCTTCAAGGAATTGAATAGTTCAAGATTCTCCTAAAAATCAATCAAGTGATGAACCGAGCAAGATGAGAAGTCTGAAAGGTATTAATGATGATTTATTACTTCAAGTTTTACATTGTTTTCATTGGAACCTTCTTCATTTGAAGAAGAAATGACAGATGAAAATTGGGTGCAAGCCATGGATGAAAAAATGGAGCTATTGAAAAGAATGATAAATGTCATTCGGTTGATTTGTGAAAGGACAATATTCTCATTCATGTGAAATGGGTGTAAAAGAGAAAGTTGAATGAGAAAGCTGAACTAAAATATTTAAAGAACGAATTGTAGAAAAAGTATTCTCGCAGCAAACGAGTGTAGATTTTGGAGAAACGTTTTCTCCAGTAGCGAAACTCGAGACTATAAGAGAAGTTCTAGGCACACTATCTCAGAACAAGTGGAAAGTATATCAGATGGATGTGAAATAATCCTTCTTGAATGAGATTATAGAAGAAGAAATGTAGGTGTTGTAGCCTCCAGGATATGATGTTGAAGGTAAAGAAGATAAAGTTTAGAGGTGGAAGAAAGCGCTCTATGTACTGAAGCAAGTCCCTAAAGATTGGTATAGCATAATTCACAGCTACATGATCAAGAATGGATTTTGCAGAAAAAGCATTGAGCCTCCCTTGTACACAAAGGTAAATGCGAATGGACAGATTTTGATTTCTTTCTTATATGTTGATGACATGATTTATACATGTGATTTTGAATCATATGAATTTAAAGCAACCATGATGAACAAATTTGAGATGATAGACCTCTGTGTCATGAAATACTTTGTTAGCATAGAGGTTGAGCAATTTGAAAAAATAACTTTTATTTGTCAAAATCAATATGCCATAGATTTTCTAAAAAGATTGAGGAAGGAAAATTATGAACTCGTCCCTACATGAGTTGCAACAGGTACAAAGTTAAGCAAGGATGATGAAGGATGAGATGTCAATCCAACTCTATTCAAAAGATTAGCTGGCAGCCTCATGTATGTCACAGCTACAAGACTGCATATTATGCAAGGAGTGAGTTCGATTTCTAGATTTATGGCGACTCCAAAAGACACACATTGGAGTGCACTAAAACGAATTTTGACATATATATCATCACATACAGAATCTGGCATAATGTATTTAAGGGCAGTGAAGAAGGATTTGATTGGGTAGACAAACAATGATTTTGTAGGTAGTTTGGATGATAGGAAGAGCACTTTTGGTTATGTGTTTCAACTTGGTTCAGGTCTGATAACATTGGCATCTAAGAAGAAGCCTATTGTGACACTTTCGTCAAGAGAAACAGAATATCTAGCAGCAACATCAACAACATGTCAAGCAGTATGGTTAAGAACAATATTTGATGGACCCAAGAAGAAGCTACAAGGATCAACAACAGTATATTGTGACAACACCTCACTGATTACACTATGCAAGAATACTCTGTTTGATCAAACAAGAAAACATATTGATACTAGATATCACTTTATTAGAGAACTTGCGGGGAATGGATAAACTCACTTGAAGCCTTGTAAATAGAGTGATCCATTGACTCATATATTTACTAAGTCATTAGAAAAATCTATGTTTGATTGTCATAAAAGAAACTTGGGTATTGTAAGAGTAGTTGAGACATACACCAATAGACATGTTTGAGTTGTCGTGAGTCATGTCATAGTTTAGTGGTCGTAATTAATGGGGAGTGTTAAAATAATCTAATTACTCCCGCATTAGGAGTTGGCTAAATCTAGAGAGCTAGTAATAGAGCATTGAGTCAATTCGAGTTAAGTCTTTGACGATTTTTAGTGTGTGGTTGCATGTAAGGTTATTTTAGGCAAGTTGCTAGTCGAAAAAGTTTAAATACCTTTCACCAATTTCATTGCGTGCGAAATTTGTGTTTTGGCTCGTGTCTCTTTCCAACATCTATGCATGTATGAATTCCATGATGTCTATATTAGGACCACCTGAACGGCCACCCACAAAGTAAACTTGACCCTTTCTCTTGTCTTCTAATTTAGTTAAACTCATGTTAAAGTCAAGAGGGGTCTCAATGAGGCTATTATCTTCACGGGTCTGTTCTTAAAGATGTCGATATGTAGATGTGTACGAGATTCTCTCCTTGTCTCACGATTCTGCATCTTGTCTTAACATATGCTCTTTAGCCATTTCTTTTTTAAGTGAGTATTCCATTAGTTGTTGATTGGTAGTCCATTCGTCTATGCAATCATCATGCTATCATCAACTACGTGTGCACTTATTTACACATACAATTAATTTATTGCATGAACGACTATGATGTTAATAATCGAAATTGGGAGACCCTATTTGGAGAGTAAAAAGTTGCACTTAACGATTACCAAGAACACGATACAGCTGAATAATAGGCTCCTCTCCATGGGGGGAAATGTTTTTGCATTTAATGTTGGACGAAGATAGTGCATGCAAAGTAATCTAAAAGAAATTTTGGCAGCATTGTTAGTGTATCAATAAATATTTATGTTGCCATTAATAGAGATTCACCTACTTTTATGGGATTCTAATGTATTCAGGTACAATCATATTTTCTTGGTAGTCGAGGCCTCGCAGTTGAGCCCTTTTTTGACGAGCCAAGAGATGTACACATCTTGGATATTCTCCTTTAGTAAACCTTCAAATCTAACTACAGATTCAATGATCTCCTATTCTTGGAACGAACATAGTTCAAGCCTTGTTAATGGTCTTTCGCATGGGCATTGAGTACATGCACATAAAATTTGATTGATCTTTAGCAAAAGTTGGAAATCTAGATGTTGCATTTGCAATTATTCGCAATAATGAGACAGCTTGTCCAAGATTCTGCAAAAGAGGAAATTTCTCGTGCCTGCAATAAAACCTTAAATGTCAAAATTTTTTCAACGCATGAGATGTTCAAAATTCAAATTTCAAATGGAAGATATTGTGCTTAGAAGGATATAAGTGCGTTTGGAAGGGTGTTGCCGAGAAGGTTCAATAGTTGGAGTCTCAAGAACACAGAAGGTATGAATACAGGCTGTCAAGTGTATTGGAAAGGCAAAACGCTACCTGAGTCTTCAGTTTGCAAATTCTCACGAGTTTGTCGACTTCCTGAGATAGGACGGATTTTTCGGTTTATGAAAACAAATGTCAAATGAGACGGAGAGGGCCCTAGTGGCCACGTCAACAAAGCAAAAGAATGCGAAATTGAGATAAACACAACCCACGAAATCTATCCTCTCTTGACATCAATAGACAAAATAATCCACAAAAACCCTTCCATTTGAGCAAAGATTCACTGCGGTAGCTACTTCTGATGGAGGTCAAATCCTAGTATCTAATTATTTTTTCATAGTTGCATAGGTTTTCCCATAGTTGCATAGGTTCCCATAGAGATGAGGGAAAATGATCCATAAACTGTTTTGGATATTTTATTAGAGAGTTTTTCACCATAGATATCATAAAATTATAATTAAAAATCCAAAATCAATACTATTAGAGTGGTTAGATTTATAGATCTATAAATTACTATTAACAATATAAGTATGTGAATTAAAATTATGCAGAAAGTAGAGAATAAACAAGTAAAAAATCACAAACACATTTAACACATAATATGACTTATGAAACCATTTTTCAAGAAAAAACAAATGGAAAGTGAGATTGTTTTGCTTTCTTTCTATGAATGGAAATATGATTGTAAGTACAAAGAAGCATGGACTGTGGCCCATGGGCTACTATACTATACAAATTCTCTTTGTGTGATCTATCTCCTATCCCTCTTGGCTATTTTTGTTCAGTTATTTGTCAAATCCACTCCAAAGAATTAAACACATTTCCCTCCTAGTGCCTAGGTTATAACACAACCCGATAGCCTAGGTTTGACTACCTCAACTCTTGACCATAGTTACAAGTACAGTTAATTCTGCATCATAATGATGTGGCTAGCACCTTTTTCATGAATAATAGGGATAATGTAGCATCATCTTGAATGAGTGGCATATATTTTCCATACACATTTTTATTGAAAATATTATTATTGCATATTTGGAAGGATCTTTGTGTGTAGAATAATAAAAGTATATGATGTGTTAAAGCCACACTGTTTTCTGAAAGATATTTGGTTGATGGCTCAAAACATCAAGATAGATAACAAACAATATAATGATCAATCTATATCAGAAAATAGAAAATGAGATGGTTAGTTAAACTTGTCATTTATTCATCATTCTCCATTTTCAAATACTTAGTAACAATCACTAATTTCAATAGTATTATTCCACGTGACTAGGGGATGGGGTTGGGCTAGCTCGATGCCTCCAACCATGTGTGGTGCATCTCTTGAAACAAAAACATAATTCAAGTTTCCTTTAGTTTAACCATGCCACCTTAAGAAGGTTGCTTGTGTAGCATCACAACACTTACGCATTTGAAATTCTAAATTATACCTTTGGTTTAACCAAGTTTGTCTATGAACAAAGTAATGTATAGCCATTACAAAACTTATGTCAGGACATGTTGTAACATGTTATCAAATTTAACATGGTGAGAACTATTAACAATAATTAAAAGGGATGTCTCAAATGGTATGTAAATATTGGGATATAGTTTAAAGGGTACAATTATGAGTTAATAATTTAATAGTCAAGCTACCACAATGACGTAAATCTTAAAAAAAGGATTGTTAGTGAGCGAATACTAAATGTTACTTACGTAAATTTTAGTGACATGTTACATGTCATAAACTCAAATTTAATGTCTTTGTCGTGGGACGTCCGATCTGGTTGCTTCTTCTAGGCTCAAACATCAGCTTGATTGCACATTCATTCACCCCAACGAAGGATCATCAACAACAATGATAGTGTTTTTTTAGTGAAATTGGATTTTTCTTTAGCTTCATCTGTATCCAGTTCTTTGAGTTATGCCCTCGCATCATAATAGAGCTGATTCAATCTGCTACTCCCCATAAAGCATTTAATCCGATTCAATGACTTTTTCATAGTATGATTGGTCATATTGGCAAAACAGAACCTATACAACCCAAGCTCACTAATCCGATTCAATGACTTTTTCATAGTATGATTGGTCATATTGGCAAAACAGAACCTATACAACCCAAGCTCACTATAGTGGCAGGAAGAACTGAGAGAAACAGTCAACCCAATCTCTTTCAATATTATCTTCCACAGTCTAACCCCTCCTTCGTTTCAATTGTAGAAGATGTGGGAGATCCACCCAACATAGCAAACCCACATTGCTATTTAGGCAATTGATGCTAGCCACATGTTATCAGGAGATGAAGATTTCGTGTCTTTTCTGTAACCTCTTACTATTCTCTGCTAAATACTTTATTTGAAATTCCATGTCAGATAGCATTGAAGAAATCAGGCGTTGTGTCTCTGAAGATACAAAGGAAAAACTGGACACTCTGTTGGAGGTACTATATAGCTAGGACCTTCATTACTAGCACATGTGGACACTTAGTTAGAGAATTTACTGACATGCAAGGCTTCAACATTGGAATCCTCACCAGATTGGCGCCTTTGACTATCCATGCATGCATGGGACTACATGCAAGATCTTTTTTGCATGATTTACTCCCATATTTGCTCCTCCTTTCTCTCTGCAACTGGCTAGTTCTCTCTAGAACTTGTTGTAGGTGTCAAGTCCTCTCATTGATCACCACTATGGTGCATTGCCTTGGGATATTCACCCAGTGATGCGTATTAGTTGAATCTCATGTAGTATATCATGAGAATTATAATGTATTTTCTCTTAATCAATAATTCTTTTTGTTCTTTCGATTTTTTTTAGTGTTTTTTCTCAGCAAAGTTGTGTTCAACCTTTACTAGCTAGATTCATCTGTGCAAGTTTTCTAACACATTTACATGGTATTAGAGTCCATAGGTTTCTAGATAAAAGGCACACCAATACTTTATTTTGCAGGTATTGCAGCTTGGAGATCAATGATTGATAAAAAATGGATTTTCGCAAAGCATCAATCCTAACACCATACAACTATCAGAAATGGAAGGTCCACATGGCTCGATACCTTCATCAGAAAGGGTTGTACAAGATTACCATGGCTGGAGAAGTGGAACCCACTTCATCCATAGAGAAATCCAAGTACCTCAACTACATGGATGAGGCCCACATATCCATATCCATGTGCATCTCCCCAAAGTTGCAGTTTCATCTATCTTCCTGTAGTACTCCCAATAAGATTTGGAAAAAGGTTGAAGAACCCTACAGGAAGCAGGATGAGATGAAAGGACATATGCTTGAAGTGGAGCTACTCTCATTGGATCCACAGAACTATGACATAATTCAAGACTTCATCACCAAATATAATGATCTATTGTTGCAACTCAAGGGTTGTGGACTTGACAAATCCAGTGAGGAGATTCATCAAGTTCTCTCTATTATGCCAAATCTCAAACCATAATACTTCATCTGTGTGTCTACATTTCATTCAGCAAAACTCGCAATAGGTAAATCCTACACTATGCCTTCTCTCAAAGAGTACATGGAGTCCCTCACTTTTGCACAAGATAAACTCATTGGCATGGGGAAAATCAAACCTCCAAAAGTGCACGCACTTGTTGTTCATGATGGTAGCCACAATAAAAATAAAAAATTTGATTCAAATCAGAAGAGTTAGCATCAAAAAGACAAGGGAAAAGCACATTCCCATCCAAAGAAGGAAGAGTACACCAAGCCCTTTAATGACTCCTCTGGCTCCAGAAATGAGAAAGGGAAGAAAGGAGACAAATGCACCTACTGTCACCGAGGATTCCATTTAGAATCCTCTTGCATGAAGAAAAAAATTGACCAAATGGCATAAATCCTTCAGAAGCACAACCTTGGGGACCACATCCCTTAGGGTGCAAAGAAAAAAACTAAGGATCCACGACACAGGAAAGGTAACAATTTTCATGCTTTACTTGCAATTAACTCTTTAGATTATGCATGGATTATAGATTCTGGTGCATCACATCATATGGTTGGTATAAAGGAATTCTATTCCTCTTTGGATGAATGCAAAGGACCTCCCATCCTCATGGTAGATGACTCACCTATTGAGGTCACCAGAAAAGGTAGAGTGTAACTTTTATAGGGAAGCTTTAAAGATGTTCTTCATGCTCCAAAACATTCAGTAAACCTGCTTTCAATTTATCAGATCACTCATTCCAGGACTGGAAAGAGAGTGGAATTCACTCTAGATGTAGTGAACATATATCAACTACATAGCAGCTCCAAAATTGTAACTAGTGAGGTAAACAATGGATCTAGACTGTATACATTTTCTGAATTTATTGAATCTGGATCCTCCTTATTGCTTACACATGTTGATGATACTAGTAGGCTTTGGCACGAGAGGTTTGGTCACTTAAATTATAGGTATATGCAGCATCTAAGTAAGCATGAGATGGTGGAAGGCTTTCCAAATATTAGTTTCTCCAAAGGAGTTTGTGAAGGGTGTCTACTTGGCAAAAATCCTAGAGAAAATTTTGACACCGACAAGACTCACAGAGCATCCTCTCTTCTAGATCTGATCCATAGTGATCTCATGGGTCCTTTTCCTCATCCTTCCATCAAAAAACCAAGGTATGTGCTTCCATTTATTGACTATTTCTCATGGTATACTTGGGTGTATCTTCTTAGCGCAAAATATGAAGTTTTTGCGCACTTTGAAGATTTCAAAGAACTTGTTGAGACACAGTTAGAGAGAAAGATCAAAGCCCTTCGTACAGACAATGGGTGCAAATATGTTAACACAACACTTCAGAACCTTTGTATAGAGTTCGACATACAGTTGCAGCATACAGTTCCATACACTTCGCTGCAGAACAAAGTTGCTTAGGGAAAGAAACGATCTCTCAAACAGATGGCTTGCTACATTTTGCATGCTAAGTCACTACCTCATAAGCTATGAGCTAAAGAACTTAATTTTGCTAACTACATTGGGAATAGATCTCCTCATAGATCTGTCAAGGACAAGACCCCCTTTGAGGCTTGGAGCGGAACTAAAATGGACGTCACCCACTTCTATGTTTTCGGCTTCTGAGCATGGACGAGGATCCCCTCTGAAAGGAGGAAAGCTCTTGATCCACAAAGCATTAAGTGCATGTTTGTTAGATACCATGATGGTGTGAAGGGATACTGACTCCTGATTTTCTCTACGGACAAAATCATCATTGAGAGAAGTGTCCATTTTAAGGAAATCCTCTCACATGCACCTCAATTGTCGCATGCAGACAACTTTTGATCGACTTGATGACTCAGTACACTCAGATGTAGATACAAAGCATGCAAATGCCGAGGTAGAGCATGCAGATGCAGAGACAGACTCTTCGAATACGAATCCAGTGCATGCATATGATGATCCACATCCAAGAAAAGATCAGGCTTCGAGCAATGAATCAACTTCCCCTGTCATAAATTAGAGAACAACGAGCTTAAGTGAGATATATGCACAAGACCACCCAGCTGATAGAAATGGTCTTGTGGGGGATAATTCTAATCCGCGGAGGACTAGCTTAGATTTTATTGAGCCTCCTCTTTCCCTCACTACCACTAAACCAATTTCATCCCAGCATTGTCATTTGGTTCAGTCTTCTAATCCTTAGTCTTACACTCAGGCTACTGGGCATCCCTCTTGGGAGTCCACCATGGAGGAGGAGTACAACTCCCTCCTTTTGAACTAGACCTGGGATATGGTCCCCTTTCCTTCAGGAAGGAAACTTGTGTGATGTAAATGGGTCTATACGACCAAGAGTGTTGCAGATGGGAAAATCACAAGACAGAAAGCCACACTAGTAGCCAAAGGCTTCTAGCAAGTGCATGGCATTGATTATGTTGAGACCTTTCCTCCAGTAGAAAAGATGGATTCCATACGCCTTACACTTTCCATTGTGGTTGCCCAGGGGTGGGAAGTACATTAGATGGATGTGAAGAATGCCTCTCTTCATGGAGACCTGTCTGAGGAGATCTACATGGAGCAACCACATGGTTTCATTCCGGATTCATCTTTTGTCTGTAGATTGAAGAAGTCTCTCTATAGCCTTGAGTAGGCCCTGAGAGCTTGGTATGCGAAGATGGATTATTTTCTCTTATCAAAAAAATTTGAAAGATGTAAGTCTGATCTGAATGTTTACATGCTGAGGACACATGACTTTCTTATTATCCTAGTTTTGTATGTGGATGATCTCCTGATCGCCAGTAGCTCGGCTTCAACTGTTGCTGCAGTGAAGAGGACCTTGCATGATAGGTTGTTGATGATGGACATGGGTCCATTACACTTCTTTCTTGGTCTTCAGATGAGCGAGGATGCCACAGGCATGAAACTCTCTCACGCTAAGTATGCATGGGAGCTCCTCAAGGGATTTCACATAACTGACTACAAGCCGGCACCGACTTCTTTTCTGTCTAGTGTCCACCTTCAGGATGGAGGTGACACTCCATAGTTGACAGTACTTTCTACCACCAGCTAGTGGGGAGCTTACTATACCTCACCCACCCCAAACCAGATCTCTCTTATGTAGTAGGGGCAGTTTCCAACAACATGCAGGAGCCACATGGGCTACACCAGAAAGTTGCCAAGCGCATCCTGTGATATGTGCAGGGACTCATTACCTTCGGGATTCACTATGCAACATTGATTGCATTGAATCTCCTTAGCTTCATAGATTTTGATTGGGTGGGCGACAACATTGATCGCAAGTCCACCTCTAGAAATTCACTCAGTCTAGGGTATAGCCCTATCCATTGGTCAAATTAGAAGCAAGCTGCTATTTCTCTCTCTTCAACTGAGGTTGAGTACAGAGGAGTAGTCAACATCACCATTCAGGCTATGTGGCTAGAGCACTTCCTCACTGAGTTGGGTGTCTAGTTCCACCAGCCCACTGTCCTCTGGTGTGACAACCAAAGCACTCTCAAATTTTGCAGGGATCTAGTATAGTGGCAGTGGATGATGCACATAAAGATCCATATGCGCTACATCAGACTTAGTACATGACCATGTCATTGATTTGCAGTTCTGTCCTTCAGCAGAACAAATTGTAGACATCCTCGCCAAGACATTCACTCAACAGAAGTTTCACTCTTAGCGTGATCGTCTTGGAGTGAAGGACACACTTGCTTAGCAATTGTCTTTTCTTCCTCTTTTATTTTGATTGCATTGTAGTTTGAGGAGGGGGGTTTTCCCAAGAGGTTTTCCCTCTTTCCTCAGTTTGAGTACAAGTTGCATTGTATTTTGGGTGACCTTTGGCCTTAGTTGCGAGGGCCCATTTTCTATTTTTGTCCATAGTGGCGTTTGATAAAAAAAAAAACAAATTATCAGCTAAACAACTCTCTAGGTAAGATACCTAGAGAGCATACAAACACTCATACACGATACACTCTATATCATATCAGGAGAACAACCTAGTATATATAGGCTTTCACACAATCAAGTGGTTTGAACCACTCCTTAAATATTAGGATATGAGATCTAAGATTAGAGTCTCATTCCTATCTTCACCATAACAATAATCTAACTTTAGCTTTCTCCATTGATTCCAAAACTCCCGCTTAATGGAGAAACAATACTAAAAAAATAACATATGTCTGCTGGGCTCAGTCTCAACTAGGCTTACAATTGAAACATGAAACACCTTGGTAAGAGAGTTTTCATTTTATTCTTCTTGCAACATGGTCCATACTTGTTCATTTGTGCATGAGGCTTCATCCTCACTTTCTTTTCCATGAGGTAGTGTTGTACCTTCACCTCATTTCTTCCCTTGTGAAGGAAAGCTTGAATTCTTATTCTTCCCCTTCTCGGAATTATGTCGGGCTGGATAGAAGAATTTTCCTTCTCACTATTTCTGGTGTCAACCATTTGAATGCGAGTGATGATGTCTTCACCATTCATTACTGCAACTTCTATGTTGATTTCATAAAGACATGGTGTTTCCATCCATGCTTCAAGAAACTTCAATTCTTTTACAAAATTCGTTGTTGTTTCTTGCCTCCCAATATCTGCACAAAAAAGATGTTATATTTATAAAGAGGACCACATTTATTTTCATCTTCCCGCTCATTTAGGAGAGCTTTGATTTCACCATCTCTCCCTACTTCATGCCTTTCTACTGACATAATTATGCCTTCATCCTCTTCACCCAGTTTTGTTGTTGCAGTCATTTTTTGTATTCGATCTATTTGTGAAGATAGGCTTTCCTTCTCACCAAACAGAAATTCATTAATAAGATGTTTTTCAATCATCATATTGATCCACTCATCATGAGGTATATAAGTCTCATCAAACTTGATTTCTGCATCAGGAAGAATTTCAGGTTCTACAACAATGGATGTGTTTTCATCATCACCAATTTCAGTTACAAACACACATTCATCACCCCTCACTACATCTTCCATCACAATACAATTTGAGTGGGCATTTCCATGCTCATGAATATGAGCAATAACCACATTAACATCCTTCACTATTTCCAAAGTACATGCGATGGAACTATATTCCTAATGGAGATTATTTTCACTTGAAATATTTCGAAGATTAGTGACCTTTGGGCCACCATAGAGTTTTATAGCTGCTGTTTGTAATGCCAAAATAAGCTCGTCGAGCCCCCACTCTTCACCAACTCTTCATGTACAAGAAGTGTTTCCATCCAGAATGATGTGTTTTTCCATATCCAAATCGGTTGCTTTATCAACATATACATGGCAAACACTATCAACATGACCATATAAAAGATGAGCACTGTGGAAAATCCGAACTCCTCTCAGAAACCACACCACAGTAATTTGCAATGCAAAATGACTAAGAATTTTCGTTGATTCCCTGATTTTTTATACCAGCTTATTGGTTCCTCTCGGTATGACTAATCTATAACATCATGCAGCTTAAGATGATCTAGAATTTCATCCCTTCAAGTTACAAAGCCGTCAAGCTCCGATTTGAGCAACGCCACTGCCTCAACCAAAAACTTTAAGGCACATGCTGCATTAGCATTGATACTGACAACAATCACAATATAGACATTGTTGATTCTCATGTAAAGGAAAGAACATCCACATATCTGCCTAACAGGATAGGTCCCCAGCTCCTTTGTTTGCATTATAAGTGTTTTGAATGCATCCACCATATTCCCACCGACATTGTTGCGGTAGAGGTGATTGAGAGAATGTCACCAAGAAGATTGAACGACGTCCTTCGTGGCTGAGTTGAAAACATGTAGATAGCAACTGCGACATAGGCTTAAAACACAACTTTCAATCTACGCACACTTTCCACCCAACTTCAGGGCAGTTTTGCAGCCTCCAGCAAGCAAGCACACCGAGTAGGTGGTCGATCTCATGCTTCTCCGATCAACAAAAAAAGAAATCGGCCTCTCGAGTGACGATCTAACACTACGATAAGCAAAAAGAATGCAGCTTCTCACAACATCAACACCACTAGCTCCAGTTTATGGGGGTTTTGGGCATAAACGATTTCCACATGTTCCACGTCCAGATGGCACCATCGATCCACCACTCTAGCACCTTGATCTATCAAGATCGGGAACAATCAGTCCACCGATGGCCACTGACCACGCTTACATTCAAGTTGCTTCTCTCCCTCTCGCTTCTCCGATCACCAAAAACAACAACTAAGATATCACTCTCTCAACGCCTTCTCTAAATTTTGTCCACACATAGATCTGATTACCAATGATCTTCACGATACCATGATCTCCACAATGGCATGTATCCATTGTTATTACAATTGAGAGCGACTCCACAACACTGATCCAACGATGCTCACATAGTGTTCGATTAAGAACATGGGAGGAAGGCTCTTCCGATTTTGCTCAATTTCTTGAGGCTTCTTTCACACCATAAGGCTTTTCATCCACGCAACCATTACAACACAATACTTTGGCGATTAAATCATAGCAGGTCATAACGGTCTTTGTGCTTAGATTCACAAGCACAATGGATCAACAACTCGCCAATTTCATGTGATTTCTAGCACAACCTTGCGACTTTCCACACACAGAGACCACGGACAATGGCTTTCGACACAAAGAAACACCCTTATCACTAGTCATGCCTCTTCCTGTGCAACTTCATGTTGGTGGTCACAACACGCACCAGTCAACTCCACAGATCGAGTCAGATCTTTACGCCACAAGGTTGGGCAAGCGATTCCCTTGGCGGGCGATTGCTTTACACGGCCTCGATCGGCCTCCACCTTAACCTCACTGGTGATCAGGCCTCATGATCAGGCCTCTTTCACTCAGATGACAGATCTCCACCTCAACCTCACTCGGTAATAGGAAACTGAATCAGCACTCCACGACTTTTTTGAGCCCACTACACACATCAATTAGATCTGATCTGAGTACTTCTGCGCACTGCTGGCAATCCCCACTACTCTAGGCATGCAGGATACCATGCAGCATCCTCTGCTCATGCCACAGCTGCCACAGCCACCTCAAGCATGCTTTCAAATGAAAACATGCAGATACAGGGTCGCGAAGCCACCACATAGTTACTCTCTCACTCACACAAGTCGACACGCTTACTTCAGCTTACAGGATCCACAACCATGAAGCTTTTATACCATGATAGAAAAACATATTTTATCAGCTAAACGACTCTCTAGGTAAGATACTTGGAGAGTGTACAAACACTCATACACGATAGACTCTATATCACATCAGGAGAACAACCTAGTATATATAGCCTTTCACACAATCAGGTGGTTTGAACCACTCCCTGAATATTAGAATCTGAGATCTAAGATTAGAGTCTCGATCCTATCTTCACCATAACAGTGATCTAACTTTAGCTTTCTCCATTAATTCCAGCAGTGTTGAGGGGGTGTTGGAGGTACTAGAGACTTAGGACCTTCATTACAGGCACATGCAGACACCTAGTTAGAGCATTCACGAACATGCAAGGCTTCAACATTGGAATCTTCACCAGATTGGTGCCTTTGAGTGTCCATGCATGCATGGGACTACATGCGGGATCATTTCCACATCATTTACTCCCTGCTCACTAGTTCTCTTTGGAACTTGTTGTACTGTCCAATACTCTCATTGGTCACCACTATCACGCATTATCTTGGGATCTTCACCCAGTGATGCATATTAGTTGAGTCTCATGTAGTATATCATGGGAATTGTAACCTATTTTCTGTCAATGAATAATTCTTTTTGTTCTTTTGATTTTTTTTAGTGTTTTTGCTCTACAAAGCTGTGTGTTCAACCTTTACCAGCGAGATTCATCTCTGCAGGTTCTCTAACACATTTACACACTGTGCTAGCAAAGGTAACTAGGTATCTGGGTCAACATTGGAGATGAAACACTAATCGTTATCTCCAAGTGCAGGTATAGTTATCTGAAAATCGTAACTGCTGCAGTGTCCGGGCATGAGCTCCACCCCGGTGAGCCATCTCCGATCTCTATCAAAACTGCAGTAACTCATTCATTTGCATGTGTATTTGAGAAACAGAAGTTAACTATGTTATCATATATCTAGATTAAAATATTTGAATTAACACTTCCATGTCATGAAATTCGAGCACGTACGGATGGATAGTTGCCAATGTAGACACATTTTTTGGCGGGAACAGTTATTAATGTAGACACTATTGTTTAAATGAATAGCTTTATTTTGATTTTAGATTGAGAGAATATTTTGATATTTCGATGCAAGTCAAAGTCCTATGTATTTTAAAAATCTAAGTTCAGCTGGATAGGTCGAAATATTGAATTCAATTTATCTTGATTTTAGATTTAGAGAATATAAGTCAAGCCTAGTATATTTTAAAATCTAAATCCAGGTGGATATGAGTGAAGTCGAAAGATTAAATTCAATTGAACTCTTGAGTTAAATTCATAGAGTATCACATAAATTATTGTGGTTCTTCCTTTGGGTATTCTAGAGTAAAGCTGATAACTAGAATTCTTATTCAAGAACAAGGTCAAAAAACTTCCATTCCAATCTAGATAAGGATGGCTCTCCTATCAATAGGATTCCAGATTATCCTGGAATCAGGAATAATGATGAATGAATGAATAATGATGACATCGTCGATTAGTTCAGGCAGTTTAGCATTACTAAAATCATTATTCGTTAGTAGTATATAGAAGAACAGGCAGCTTGGCACTACTAAAATGAATTTTCATTACAGTATATAGAAATGAGTTTACCCTAGGTAATATGGAGGTGGTTCTAGAATGTCTTCTCCAGGATCAGCCACATAGAATATCAGTACCTCCTCTGCCGCAGTTGCTCCTGCAGTTGGTCCTATCTCTTTCGAACTTCGCTTTTCTTCCTTCAACTTCTACCATAAACATGGTGATTGCCTGTGTCAACCATTCATATTTTTAAGAAATATCTAAGCAAAACACAAATACTTCTTTTGGTTTAATTACAGCATTTCAAGTTTGTAACCAAGTTATAATTTTCTACCTTTCTGCAATCAAAGAATCGATGGTAATCTTGACAGAGAGGGATTTCCTTAAACCTTGACACGCCCTCCTGGGCACAAATCGATGTCTTTGGATGCGCAAGTAACCAGCTTTCCAGCGAATCAAATGACAGCAGAAAGTAAATTGCAATTCGAAGAACACTTAATTGTGTGAAAAATGATAAAATATGAATAGATTCTCTTCCAAACCCATTTGGATGATTCCAAAAGGGTTGTTTGTTGGATACTCCTTCCAGCCATCAAAGTAAGGAGAATCTTCCCCAAGGGCTTTAGACGTTGCCAACGATGGAAGGCTCACTGCTCTTGAGTAGCTTGTTGACATGGATAAGTTCATATTGGAATGCTATCTACTTGATGTGTTGGGCAACAGCTGAAGGAAAGTTACATACACAGAAGTTGTAGATAGCATTCCAATATGAACATATCAATGGACAAATCGACCTGCTTGTATATATGGGGAGCTTAGCTTTATATAACTTCTCGAACCTCCCAAAACGCGTCATTCAACGTGACTTATGACGATGACTCTGACATAAGAATATCAGAAAATAACAATGTACAATTAATACTGAAAATACAATTGGAATTACACCTTTGAATCGAATGAGATAGATTTCTTTTTATCTTTCCAATTATTTTTCTTATTCATGTTGCCGATATACAAAGCTTCACCGCACACCTGAATTAGATATTTTCAAAGATTTAATAGTGACAACTCATTTGTTCTGTTGCAATTTATTTAGCACCGAAAGCGCACATAGCTTTTTCTGAGATAGCTATCTGTCACCGTAGGAGAAGCCACGTTTTCCTTTTCTTTGATGGCAATATAAAATTACCGAAAAGAAAAGGTAGTCCTTCTTGAGTTGTATACTGATTTTACTTTATCAAATACCCCTGAATAATTGTAAAGTGCTACAATATGAATAGAGGGAAACAACCAGTCAAGCTCGTGAGATAACATTAACCGGCCGCACCAGGATCTGTGGTGGAACAACTGTAGGAAATCTTCATGCCAACTATCAGGATCTTGGCGGAACAACTGTAGGAAATCTTCATGCCAACTATCAGGATCTTGGCGGAACAACTGTAGGAAATCTTCATGCCAACTACCAGGATCTGTGGCGGAACAAATGTAGGAAATCTTCATGCCAACTACCATTGACTTGTTCAATACGTAATGTAATAAACATTTAAACTCTTAAGAATTTTTTCGATTAAATATCATTAATCTCGCTGACCCGGTAATCTGGCAAACCATTAAACTATGCCATTTTCTTACGAAATGTAGTGAGCACAGCTCAATTTATTCGATATTAAATTCATCTCTTTATTAAGTCATTGGTATGTGTCTTGTCGGTAACATAAAAAGGAATAAAGACAATTTGAGTATGTGGGAGGCCGCACCAGGATCTGTGGCGGAACAACAGTAGGAAATCTTCATGCCATATGCCATTCACTTCTTGAATACGTAATGTAATGAACATTTAATCTCTTAAGAATTCTTTCATTATAAGTCATTAATTTCTCTGACCTTGTAATCTGGGGGATCATTCGCGAAATGTAATGAACAAACTTGTATTTATTAGTCCCTGCCTGTTGAGATTTTCTGTTTTAGTCAAATAGGCAAAAATCTATGAAGGATGACAACAATAGGGATTCAGTTCCTAGATTAGCTCTAGGTTGTTGGGAGGGAGTTAATGCCTCCTATATTTGATGTGAGGGAGTTATGAGGTGTTAGATTCTCTATGCTATACCACGTTAAAAGTTGTGTCTTATGTGCTTGTTTATTTTTTCTGCTGTGTGTTTAATTAAGTTTGTTGTGCACGTGATCCAACAATTGGTATCAGAGCTTGTTGGAGGTGAGGTGCCTGGAGAAGCTGACTGGAGGCGCTGTGCGTCACTGCTGATGCTAGCGGACTGTGCTGGTGGTTTGCTGTTGTGCGGTGCTGCCTGAAATCGCTGGTGTGTGGCGGAGGTATTCCGATTTGGTATAGCTGCTGCATGGGGGGCTTCAAACACAAGTGACAGCGTATTGATAATCAATTGCTGCATGGGAGGTGGATTTATAAACACCTGCGTGGAGATCTGGTGTCTGCTGCGTGGATTCTAAATGTAAACAGCGTGGAGGTAAGTATATGTATTGAAAACCAAGACCTGCGTGACTCAGTGTGAATGTATATTATTAAAACTGGTGTGAGTTACATTCACAAAATGACGTCGATTTCTGTTTAAACAATGAGTGTTTAGTGGTGCGTGGGTATATAGCCTGGATATATATATCAATGCGTGGTTATATATAACAAATGGGTGGATATATTTTTTTTTAATAGCACAGCACGGATATATGTTTAAAACAGTGTGAATATATGGTTAAAATTGGCGTGGTTATATTTGTTGAAAACCGCATGGATATGATGTTTGTGAAATCGGCGTGGATGGCTTTGAACATAATGCGTTGTGTTTAAAAACATAAAAGGTTGAAACGCATATGTTATAAACCATATGGTACACATTATATAAACCATGTTCACATAATGGAGAGTGTGCACATTTGTTAATGGTGGTAATTGGGTGGAGCGGATCAATCTTTCCATTGGTAATTCACACAACAGAATATTTTCTTTTTTTTTTTTTTGGCAAAAGTACAAAGGCATAGGCAGAAATTTTTTTGTGAAGTGCAAACCGCAGTTGTTTTTGCTTTAAAGGCATAGGCAATTTTTTGTTTTTTAAATTGCTGGAATTTCAAATTGAAATTGGAGATTCTTTGATAAGATGGCCGAAACTCAAAGTGCCCATTTTAAAATTGAGAAATTTAATGGCAATAATAATTTTGAGATCTGGAAGGTGAAGATGCACGATCTGCTGGTTCAACAAGGTGTGGCGAAAGCACTGTTGGGGAAAAACAAAAGGCCTCCTTCCATGACGGAGGA